>MU612120.1:11260-31612 GCA_025201675.1 Cunninghamella echinulata
TTTTTTTGCATATCTTTATTTTAGGTTCACCTTCACCAATTTCTGGATATACAATGACATTAGTTGGAAATACAATTTATACTTATGGTGGAATGTCAGTAGATGGAAATGGACAACGTATGCCTGGAGCAGTACAAAATAGTTTATCAACTTTAGATGCTAATACGTTTTCTTGGGGATCTGGATCCAATGGACCTGCTGTAACAGATCATTCAACATGTTATATCCCAGCTTGCAACTGCTTAGTTACTTTTGGTGGTACACAAACAGGCGACCCTTCACAAGCATCACAATCGATATTCGTTTATAGCTTAACAACACAGTCATGGAATTTACAAATCAACCCTAATTCAATAAATGGTTCTATCCCTGGTCCAAGAAGATTACACACAGCTACATGTCTTCAAGATAAAATGGTAGTCTTTGGTGGTGGTACGACACAACCTTTTGACACAGATGTTTGGATTTTACAAGTTCCTAATGATAAATCGTTTACTTGGGCACGTCAACCTATGAAAGGACAAGGACCAAGTTCTCGTATGGGTCATACCGCAGTGGATAATGGAAACAAAACTAAAATTTATATTTTTGGTGGATGGGGTGCTGATAATGATTCAAATATGTATGTACTGGATACGGAACAATGGACATGGTCAACTGTTTCTCCTTCTGGTATCCCTCATTCACAAGACACCACAAGTCATGAAAGTAATTCTACACCCATTGGTGCCATTGTTGGCGGCGTGGTAGGTGGCGTTGCATTAATTGCTGCTATCGCCTTGGCTGGTTTTTTCTTTTTAAGAAAACGCAAACAACGTCGATTGGAAAAGGAAAACATGGAAAAGGATTCAGATGGACAAAGCCAAGAAGATTATTATTGGAGATATGGAGATAATGTACATCATCCTCATCATGGTGGTCTTAATGGTCATGGAATGGGTTATGAAGACGATTATCAATCTTATTCTTTAAGTGATCCTAATTATTCGAATGCTAATTTAATGGCCTCTCATGGTGGTAGTAACAAGCGAATGTCCAAAGCATTGACTTCAAAAACTGGTACATCAAGTACTCGTGATTCTTATTTAAGATATTCTGACCATGGTGGTACCCAATCTACTGTCATGGAAATGGTTTTAACTCCTTCTGAATCAAATTATGATAATAATAGTTTTAATAATATTCGTGGATCAAGACAATCACTTCAAGCAAGTAAAGTACTATTACCTCACGATATTGAAGGTCCTGGTCAAGTACCTAATGAATATATTGCACAAAAACCTAATGAATTTTCTGTACCAACTACTCGTTATTCAGCACGCCATAATAATAACAGCATCCCTATTGATCATTATTCAACTTCCGTTAGTCCTTCTAATGCAACAACAACGGATGGAGCACCTCTTAGTAGCAGTATGGAGGTTTTAAGAAGTATCAAAACAGATGGAAGTGGTGCTTTTGGACAAAGAAATGTAAAAGTAACCCACTCCTATGCATCGGATAGTAGCAATAATAACAACCATAATAGCAATCTTATCCATAAAATCAGTGATATACAAAGCCAAGATGAAAATGATGAAGATGAAGATGAATATTCAGTACGGGATGAAAGTACAGCTCCTATTCAATATATACCTGGTGCTAGCAAACAATTTAGTATTGCAACGACTGTTACAAATAGTGCTCCATCTCAAGTTCAATACAATAATGCTATTCCTTTAACACATCATCAATATCCATCATCCAGCGTTCCTGTAGCTCAACCAGTATCACCACAATCTAATAGAATGAGCGAGAGTTATGGCCCTGGTGGAAGAATATCCATGCAAAGTTTCCAACCAAGTAATCATCGTCATTCCCAACAGCATCAACAAGAACAACAAGATGAAGCTTTATATGATACAATAAGTCCATTAGATCGACTTGCTACTTTAGGACAGACAAATGGGATTACATATGAACAGCAACCATCTAATTATTTTCCCAATATAAATGTCGATAGCGATAAATCGATGACACCACCTAATTCAACAGTACCTGTAGTAACATCTAACCAATCTTCTGAATTAACTAGCAATAACAACAGTAATAATAATAGTAATAACAGTAGTAAAAACCTTAATAATAGTAATACAGTTGATATATCTCACTCGTCATCTACTGTCACAAATACAACTATCGATACCAGTAAAAGTAACAACCATCATAATAGTAATAGTAGTAGTAATGATAATAGTGTCTCAAATAATAACGATAATAGCAATGGTCACAATAGCAACACTAATTCCAATAATACTAATAATAATAGTATGAATCAACAACAACAACAGAACTGTTTATTAATTGCTAGCATGTTGCCTAGACGATATAAAGTGGATAAAACAAAATCATCCATTATAGGACCCACCAATAGTATTTTATTTGTTCAAAAACAAGATATAGATGCAAACAATACCCAATCCTCTCATGTAGCTGTTAAATCCTTTGGTCGTCGTGAAGCTTGGGAAAGAGAATGTCGTACTTTAATTAAATTGAAATCATCTCAAGTAGTCACTTTAATAGAAGTTTTAACAATACAAGACGATAGTCATATACCAACACCTTATTATACTAATGAACAGCATACTGATACCTCTTCATTACCAAATGGAGGAGAAGATGATGATGGAAATGTTAAATATTTAACAGTCATGGAGCGCCTTGATGAAACTTTGGCTACAGTGATTCGTCGTGCAAGACCAAATTCAACAGACCCTACAAAACAAATTACTCAATGGTCAGATCAAACTACTAAAGCCATTGCTAAAGATATTATTGAATGTTTAATATGGTGTCATAAGAAAGGTAAAAAAAAAAAAAAATAAAAATAACTTGAACAACCTATTTTTGCCAAAATAAAAAAACGGATTGTATTTGATATTAAAAAATATAAATATAAAAAAGTAAAAAAAAAAAAAAAAGTGAAAATTGATAGAGTAAGAGACAATAAACATAACCATATATTTTTTTTAAAAAAAACATAGGCATTGCTTTTTGCGATTTAAAACCTAGTAATATAATGCATAATTTTGACGAACCATGGAAATTAATTGACTTTGAAGCTAGTCGCACTATTGGAGAAGAATGTGTAGGCGTCATCACACCTAGATATTGTCCACCAGAGGTAGCTAGAGCCACAACATATGGGTTAGAAGGAGCCAATGGTGTCGTCGCTACGGCAAGTGTTGATCTATGGGCGCTTGGTTGTGTCCTTTATGAATTAGAAACAAAACGACCTCTTTTTGCAAGTAATATTAAAGATGAAACAATTTTACATTTTGTATCCCATCCTTCTTCATCTACACCAATTTTAAATAATGGTTTACGTTGGAATGATCAAAAAGAATTGGAAATCCCTCAATTGGAAAGACAAGTACGAAATGAACATGCCCGTCAACTCATTAAAACTTTATTAAGTCGTGACCCTCTTAAACGTGGTAATGCTGAGCAATTGCTAGTAAGTGATTAGTTTATTTTTAAAAAAAATTATAAAAATATAAAATGCTAATTCATTGTTATTCATTCATATTTTTATTATTATTTTCATCCCCATTTTATTTCCGAATAGAACCATCCATATTTTAATTAATCACCAAGACTAATAACTCTTAATAATTTATAATCTATGCACTGGATTACATTTTTTTTATCGTATTAATATTATATATTTCACGCATTTTTTTTATTTATTTATTTTTCTTTCTTTCTAAATTGTTTATATTACAATCTTTTATTTTATTTTATTAATTTTTTTTTTAAAAAAAAGAATAATAATTTGTTTCATTATTTTTATTAAGCATTACTTTCATTTAAAAAATAATATTTTTATATAAAATTTAATTAATTTTTTTCTCTCTAATTTTGATCCATTTTAACTTTGCTAAACTATACATATAAAAAAAATAAAAGAAATAAAAACAATAAAAAACAGTAAATATATATTCTTAATAATGATATACAATATCTATAACTATTCCATTGGCATATGCTATTTGTTATGAATACTTACATCCATTTCAGGGTGCTGCTTTTTAAACTTTTCAAACATTTCCTGCTTTTTCAAAGTATCGCTATCGGGTTTATTCATTGCTTTTTGTCGTTGATCAAACTATTAAGGGTATGAAACGAAAGAAAGAAAATGGATTAAATCATCATTATCCCTTTTCTCTATTTATATATATATTTATCACTTTTCTTTCGTTTTTTCAATATTATTTACCATCATTTTTTCAACCATAGAACGAGTTTCACCATCTAAATCGTCTAATTTTGAGTTTTCAGGTTGGATTTTTTTTGTATTGATTTTTGGAGCTGTTGTCACTACGTGCTCCCACCATGTCATTTGATTATGTTTTTCTAAATGAATAATAACTTCTTTTTGATCTTCTATAGACCAAGTGCTATCGTCTACTTTTATTTCTTTACTTAATTCACCCTATACATATAAAAGAGAGAGAAAGAAAAGGAAAATGGAAAAATAAATTTATTATTGTCATGATTGTTATTATTATTTACTATCATTCTATGCCTATAATTCGATATTTGCTATATATATATATATTACCTCAAGAATAGCTGGTTGCCCTTTAAGTGCTACTTTAATATTCTTCTTTTTTAGCACCACTTCTAAATCCCTACCTCTTGTACCTTTAGGGACTGGAATGGTTATACTAACATCTTGTAAAGTTTGTTTCCAACTATATAATAATAATAGTAAATAGATTTTATGCGATATATATATTGTTTTATTAGTGATTTGATTATTCATATTTTCTTTCTTTATATTGTACAGTGATTATTATTATTTTCATATATTATTACGAATAAGGTAAAGCGGCTTGTTCAGCGTCTTCACGAGCTTTTTCTTCCTTGTCATATTTTTCACGTTCTTCAGGTGTCATGTCATCATAGTTTTTATTACTTTCGGACATTGTGTTTTTTATGTTTTATATTTATTTATTTATTAAAAAAGGAAAGGAAAGGAAAGGAAAAGAAAAGAAAGAAATGGAAAGTGATGATTTTTAAAAAAAAAATCAAGACGTGTTTTAATCCCCGTCATTTTTTTTTATTAGTATATTTATTTTTTGCATAGAGTAGAATAAATTCATTCTTTTGAGCTTAAATTGATGATATAGTCCTGCAAAAGCAAATAAAGTTTTTTGTTTTATTTTCCATATGAGATGTTAATTTTTTTTAGATATTATTTTTTTAATCATTTTTTATCAATGAATATATAATATTAAAATAATATGATTTGATTTATTAAAACCAAGAGATTATAAATCATGCTTTAAAATATTTTTTATAATAAACATGTATTAAAAAAAGGATATAAGAACGAACTGTAAAAAAAAATTTTTTCTAAAATTTTCTAAGTTTCGATGAATCCTTCTACTATTTATTTATTTATATATAGAGTCTTTATGAAAATAGTAAATTTCAAACCATCCCTAAACTAGTCATAACCACACAATCAGGCTGTTTAGTATGGTTCTTTTGAGCTTTTCTAATCTAGCACGACAAAAATAAAAAAATTCCGAATTACCTGTTTACTTAGCTAACTACGATATTTTGTATTGTTACTCACTATGCATTTATTATTAACCCGTCATATATCTCATTGTAGTATAACCTTCATTATATTTCCCTATTTTATCTCTTTTTCTTCTTGACAGCAGAATTAAAAATATAGTAAAACATATATATTTTTCTTAGCTTGTTTAGCCATAGTTAATGGATTGCCATCTTATATATTGGTTATATATACCCTGTGTGTGTCGATTGATTTTTTATCACTACTAGTATAAGGTTTTGATCCAAAAAACGTATCAGGACTTGATTTACATTCATTTCACTAATGTAAGTCTTTTTTTAAATTTATGCTAAATTCAATTGTTCTTCTTTTTACTATCTTTGGCGTTCTATCGACCATATATATTATAAAATTATACTTATCATCGTTAGAACATTGAGTATAAAAATTTTATTGAAGTATTCGTTAGTTTTTTGTTTTAAGTTTAATTTTTTAAAGGAGGTTAATAAGTCCTTCAAACACAATATAGTTACTCAAAGTAGTTAAGTTTTTTACTTGAACGATTGTGTCTTCTTTTATACCTATTAAATTACTTCTATTATATTCAATAACGTTTTCCTTTCCGCCTTCAAACAAAATATTAATTTGATTCAGTATCCTAAAGATAATTAGAAACAATACTAATTTGATAAACAAATAGTAATAAAAGTAATAAAAATGACATTTCTTGCTTTTTATGCAAGTTTGACACGAAACTGTTAAAGAAAAAGTAAATTCGTACAATACGCTTGAAAGTATGACTATACAAACACTCTAATTTTTACATATAACATATCTATTATTAGATGATTTAAATAACATTAAACTGTTTTACGAAAAAAAAAGGGGGAGGAGGAGAAGAAGCAAGCATAAAAAAAAAAAGAATAGGTAAAAAAAAAAAAAAAAAAAAAAAAAAAAAAAAAAAAAAAAAAAAAAAAAAAAAAAAAAAAAGTAATGGACAAAAAAAAATGGTAAATTGAAAACATTGTATATATACATATATATGCTTTTTAGTAGTTGGTTTAATAAGCATTTTAGAATGAGCGGTTAAAAAGAAACAATGATCTATTTTCTAAAACCATTTCCCTTAAAAATAAAGAACATGAAAATCATTTTCTTTTCAAGAAATTGAATAATAAAAATAAAAAAATTCAATTTTAAAGGAAATATACCTTTTTTTATTATTGATTAATTTATTTCGTCATGTCTAAAAAATATTCTTGTTATTAGTATTTGTGATTATAATACCTTTTCAAAGTCGTACAATAAATGGTAATTTACTTTTCATTTGTACTGATTTTAAAATTAACATAATGCAAAACAGTAGTAACGTGAATTGTTAGATCGGGTAGTAAGCATTCAGGACAAACAACGCTTGTTAGTTTTTCGTTCTATTTTGGAATATAATATACTGAATCTAATTGTAGCATCTTTATAACCAATGGCCATGAATAATCTCACTCTTTTCGAAATAAACCTTGCTTATAATTAAATACTATAATTGACAAAGCTTTAGTGGGAATAACTAAAGACGATGGTATTTTATTAGTTTTTGATTGCACAAAGTGTAAATAAATTTTTGTTCCTTATTTTTTATTTTTTATTTGCATTATTATGAATTACAAAAGGATTATAAACAAATAAATTATTATGATTATAAATAACCCATTCTATATTATAATAAATAGTTTGATATTTACAAATTTTATCTTGATATTTCATGCATAATTAAAAAATAAAAAATAAAAAATAAAATAACTTTTAGATACCAAATGCTAAAAAAACTAATATTCTTATCATTATTGATTTTGGTTTTCAAAAAAAAAGAGTAGCAACTTTTTTTGTTGTCATGTATCTTATCATACAAATTATAAATAACCATACAACAATACTTTTACCATTTATAATACAAACCGAATACCCAAATAGTATAAACAGGATCCTTACCTTAATGATCAAATAAAAAACCAACCAAAAGCTTCATTAATACATTTAATGATTTTAAAGTATTAACTTTTATAGAGTTTTAATTGTAAATAAATTTTTTGGTTTTAATAGTCGTCGCTTTTAATTTACAATCAGCTTTAGGTACACCAGTATAATCACAATATTCAATTTTATTATGAACTTTTAAAAATTCATTGCAAGCTTTAGCTACACTGTCAGTACAGTCTTCATGGCATACATAAATGTATTCACCACCATCAGATTCATCATATCCAGTTAAGCAACGACCATCAACCACATCACAAGCGTCAATCTTATATTTATTTGCAAATTCATTACAGCCTTTTTGTTGTAAAGGCCCGCATTCTTGAGCAAAAACCTTTAAAAAATATAAAGTACTTAAATAAATAAAACTTTCATTTTTCTTTATATATAATATTTTAAAATAGGCATTTTATATAAAAATCTTTGAGGTTTTATGCTAGTATATTTGAAACTACGATCCATTTTGTGTAATTTTTAAACTTGACCTTTAACTTTTTTTTAAAAAAAAACAAAGGGATTTTTAAGAGATGAACAATGCACATAAAAACAGAAAAGGTGATATTTATTTTTAATTTATATAGCCTATTCCAAGTATTTCTTAAAGACGTCTCCAATAGGTAAACGATAGATGAACAGACAAAACCTAAATAACCTTAATATAGAATTTGCACAAAACATCTTACTCATAAAGAGAATTGTTTTAGAAAAAATAAGATAAAAAGAATAAAAAAAAAATCAAAAAAAGAAAATTTCAAAACTTCTTTAGGTAGCAATAAGAAAAGGAGATTCCCTATTTCCATATGTACACCGTTGCTACACGCATTTTTATTTTTATTTTTATTTTTATTCTATTTTTTTTTTTTAAAAAAAAAAAGGCGTATTTAAATACTTGAGAAAATAAATGAATATGTTATGAAAAAGGCGTATTCAAATGATTAAGATAAATGATTATATTATGGAAAATAATATAAAAAGTATAATAAAATAAAGAAAATTATTTTTATCTTTATTATTATTTACTTTATTATATTATCTCATCATATTTATTTATAAAAAATGTTCAATTATTTCAATAAAAAATTTTTTTTTAAAAAAGTGAATGACCTGTAAATTTTTAGTTTCGGCTGTATGATGAGTACAAATACACGTTCTAGTTTAACTTAGAGAATTGTATTGTTACACGATACTTCATGTAGATCTTTTTTTCAAGACTTATAAAAGAACTTCAATTATATCCTGTATAAATTCTCGAAGACAATTTACAATATACATTTAAAAAAGCTTAATTCCATTCTATTAAAAGAAATAGTGAAGAGACTATTCAAAATCCATGCAAATATGTAATGGAGTGGACTAGCAAAGGTTTGAATTATTTCAATAATTATATTTTTATTGACAAGTCGGATTTTCATATTACAATGAAAAAAATAGTTGCACGAACCCTAAAAATAAAACGCCAGTTGTAAAAATTTCAAAGATAAAGACTGTATCCAAAACAGGCGTTAGTGCTATATAATCCAACCCAATCAAAAAAATAAAAGTAAAAAAACCAAATAAACCCCAACCTAGCAAAAAAGTCGTGAAATAATAAATGGAAAAAAAAAAAGCAAGGTGCTACGACAACTCATTATATAAGATTGTCAGATGATTTACTGGGTGAATTTTATAAGTATCCTATTATAGAAAACAGCGTATTTGTTATGGACGGCGCTTCTATTCATAAAAGAAAACGTTGAAGAAAACACCAATAAAAATTATTACAATACTGTAAAAAAAAAAAAAAATAATAATAGGACTTTAAAATACTGGAATAGCCTGGATTTTTAGCAAAAATAGGTTTGTGTCTATTTTCGTTAATAATATAAGAGTATATATATAGCGATATAAATATAACATTGATATTATGATATGATTTTATTATCGTTTAGAAGGCAGCCAGTGTATTTTATATGACAAACTGTGTTTTAGTAGACGAAACTGCTTTTAATACTCATAAAACAAGAATCCATGGCTAGTCTAAAGTAGGTACATATGCTGTTTCTAAGATATCAAAAAATAAAGGTGTCGATCAATATTTTTATTATTGGATGCATATTCTCATGGGAAATTAAAAATTTATATAAAATGAATTCGATCAAACAAAACGATACAGAAAAAATTAAGAAAAAGTTTCTTTTATCTGACAGTAAGAAAAAAGAAAAACAAAAGATAAAAATAGGTGGCCCAAGTGAAAAATTAACAAAGGTACAACTGCCCATCATGTAGTAAAATTCACGGAGCGAACCATAGATATTTTGGATAAGCAAGGAAAACGAGGCGTTTACACTATAATGGATAATTGCATGGCATATCACTCAGAATTTGTTATAGAAAATATAAAGAAGCATGATTATAAGTGATTTTTTATTCTACTGTATTCACCTTTTTTAAATTATATTGAAGAATACTGGGGAAAACCAAGTCAAATACAAAGCTACATCCTTTATCAGAGAATGACCAACTAACCCCAAGGATAGTAGCTGCTTGTAATACTGTCTTTGTAGAAGATTGCCAGGGATGGATTAGGCATTCAATAAGCTTTGGAATCGTTATTTGTATAAATAGCAATTTGTTTTCTGAAAATAGTCTTCTAGTTTTTTATCAAATATAAGTCTAAATGAAGTTTTCATATGATCTGAAAACTATAATCAGTTTGTCCAAATTCAATAAAAAAGAACTTAAAAAAATATATATATTTGTCTGAATTTAAGTTAAACTCATCTGTATTCAAACTCAAAAACTATATTTGATTGTTTTATTTTCGAACCTCGCCCTCAATTATGTGAAATTGACCAATTAAAAATAAATAAAATTTTAAGTATTGGTTGAATCTCCAATTTGTAGGACAATGTTATTTTATGAAATCCAATGGATTTAATTAAGTAAAGGAAAGGACAAATGTGAATAAAAGTTAACATTTTTTATTTTATTTCTTTTTTCTTTTTTTTCTTTTTTCTTAACTACTATAGGAATTGTTGTGTATAAATCAATTGTTGCTGTATCTTGTCTAAACTCTAATGAATCTTCAAGCTAAAGAACTTTTATCTTATACTACCTTTAACATAATTCGGCCTGCCACACCACCAGAATACCTGGGCGCTGAATCTGAACATTGTGATGAGGAATATCTTATGCTAGTTGACAGTATTAAAAGAAATGTTGAATCAAACAAGAAAACAACATTAATAGTAAGATATCAAAAAGAAAAATTATTAAACTATTTGAAAAAAAGGCAAGAAATAAGCTACGATACTGAAATAGGCATAATCTGCGACTATTTGGAAAACTGCATTGATATCTGGAAGTCAGAAAGATTGTTGGACAGAGTGAAAGCAATCTTAAGTTCACAGAATGTAATTTTGCCATTGGTGTTGACTAGGACAAACTCCGAAGAATATATTGGCCAAAACTTGTAAAATACTAAAGCAGGCTGGATACAGATACCTTAATGACGCGATTATTGTTAGAATAATATATACCATTGGCCATTACTTCTATTATTATTATTATTATTATAACATAATGAATTAATAAATATACAACTTGATTTCAATTATATTATATTTTATTGAGTAATTCTTAAATTAACTCGTATTAATTTTATAGACTTAATTGTAATAAATTTTTCAAATTTCAAAACTTTGTTTAATTTTTAGGTTTTAACAGTGGTTGGTTTTAATTCACAAGTATCTTTAGTAGGCTGATGATTAGAACCATAAAATTCAATTTAATCATGAGCCTTTAAAAAATTATTATAATTCTCAATTGCCAAGCTAGTACATCCAGTTTCGCATGCAAAATAGTCACTTTCGTCATCAAAACCTATATGACTGGTAAAGAAGCAAAAACCCTTTGTGCAAACATCCAATTTATATTTGTTTGCAAATTCATTATACTTTTTTTATTGTAAAGGTCCACATTTTTGAGTGAAAACTTTTAAAATAAATAATGTACTTAATAAAAGTTTCATTTTTTTTCATAATATTTTAAAAGGGATGTTTTATAGAAACGTCTTTGAGTTTTAATATAAAAATCTTTGAAATTACATACATTTTGGGCAATTTTTTAAATTTGGCCTTTCATTTTTTTTAAAAAATGAACGGTGGATAAACAAGAAAGGCGATTTTTATTTTTTGACATACATAACGGATCCCATATATAAATGATGGATGAACAATCGGAAATTACACAAAACATTGTGCCCATAAAGAGAATAGTTTAGAAAAAATAAAATTAAAATTTACCCTAAAGAAATGGGGAAGAAAGAAGTAAAAGGGTTTTAAAAAAAAGTAAATTCTAAAGCTATTTTGAACAGCAATAAGGAAGGGAGATTTCCTATTTTTATATATAGTCTGTTGCTTCATGTATTCATTTTTATTTATTTTAAAAAAAAGCGTATTTAAATAAATTACAAAACAAATGAATATACCACGAAAAAATTATATATATAATATACTAAAATAGAGATGATCTAAAATTTTTGTAAAAATCAATTTTTTTATTTTAAACTATTAAAAACTTTAGTTTTCTAAATTATTCTTTATTATTTTTCATTATAATTACTTCACCTTTATTTTAGTATATTTTATATTATACTATCATAATATATTCATTTATAATATTTTTTTAAAAAAAGTAAATGACTAGTGGGGTTTTAATTTCCAATGGAGTACGAGGAGAAAAATAAGAATTCCAATTTAAATTAGAATTACATAGTTACACAATATTTCGTGTAAACCATTTTCTTGAAATTTATACAGTAATTAACTATGCTCTGATTTTAATCATTTTGTAGATGTATTGATAGAAAGGTGCCCTTTGTGTGCTCACGAAAAAAGAAAAAAAAAATTAAAAATTAAAAAAAAGAAAAAAGAAAATACAAGAAATAAGAAATAAACAAACAGAAATTGGTTTTTAATTATTATTTTTTTGTTTTAGCTGGAAAAGTTGGCAATTGGTATGGAAAATAAAAACACAACTACATCACGATTATCCCCCTCGTCTCCATCAATGTTAAAGTCATATAAACTATTCAACAAACAAATAGAATTGTAAGTTAGTTTTAATTTTTATTATTGATATTTCAATAGTAATTAAATTTATTAGCATATTAATTCACCTCTCATTATGACGCGACTTTTCCATAATAATAATATTTTTTTAATTAAATTTACCAATTTCCACTCTTATAATATCTTTGTGTATATTTATAACTGTTATTATTGTTTGTTTGACGCGCTTTATTTAAATATTTATTTATAATAGGCAAACTAACAGAGGATTTAGGTTATTTTTAATTTTGATAATGACTTGAAACAGATTAAAAAAGATAAAGAAAGCCTATAGGACGATTTAAACTATGTCTAGAACAGGATATTAATAACAGGAACAATAATAAGTAAATAAAATAACGATTATAAGATCATAAATCCGTTTTTTAATTTTAAAATTATGTATTTATATATTTCAATAAAAAAATAAAAAAGAGTAACACTTACCATTAAATATATGTTTTTTTTTTTTGATTTTTATCTTTATGTTTTTCTGATATTATTACTCTTCAATATTTTGTCTTTCAGCGAAGTCAATACTTTATTATTTCAACTTTTGCAAATATTGACAACCTTTAATGGTAACAATGTTTCGTGCCAATAAAGTTCTCTTTATTCTTTCTGTTATCATTACACTTAGTCGATAATCCAAACTTCGATGTGTTTCAATCAAATATATTCCTTCTTCTTTTGTCTCCACAAGACTTTCAGTTCCAGGAAATGTAATAGATTTGTATTTTTTATTCAGCGCAGAATATTTCTTCTACGAGTATGGATATACATCAGTATGTTCATCTAGGCATGTCTTGATTTTTCCTCTTGAGAATCTTTGCAGCCTTCTTAGTGTCAAGTCTCTTGGCTTCAATTTTACTTGCAAGCCAAGGTCATCCTTAACTCCATATTGTTTGTGTAATGATGTCACAGATACAGTTTCGTTATTATATTTGAATTCTCCAAATGTCTTATTACCGTAACCTAATATTGCTGTTTGGAGAGCGCAAAATAGCAACAGTTTCACCACATTTCTCTTTTCAATAGTTTTAAATATTTCATAATCTGAGCAGCTATCAGCGAAAATAGTTTCAAATATATATATATATATTCATTTTTCTTTTTATAAAAGCTTTTAGAAGTATTAAGAAATTTATTTTTTATATATATTTATTATGTTTATTTTATTCAAAAAGTAATTATAATTTAGTTTAATTTGAAGCTATTCTTCTAAAATTATTGTCAATATTGGAAATAGTTGCATTATTACTTCTTAGTCTTGTATCAGTTTTATCAGTATCAATATAGACCTTATAGGAAACAGTATCAAATTTTGTCACACACTTTTCCAACTCGACACATTTGTCATGGATAATGCCATCAATAATAAAATTCAGCCTTTCTTCAAATAGCTTAATTTTATCTAGTGTTGTGTTATTATTCCTAAAGAATCCTTTTTTATCAAGTGTGAATACAAAGGTTATGTGTTTTTCTTCATCAAATGAACACCAAAGCTCTACATATGGATTTAAATACCCTGTTAAGACTTCGTCTGTACATAACAGCATATAAATGTCTTCTATATCCATTTTGTCTTCTTATTGTTAACTTGTAAATAAAAAAATAATGCACAACCCTATGGTAGTTAAAAAAAAAAGAGAAATATTTAGAGATAAATAGTTAAAAAATAACAAAAAGAAAGAAAACGATAGAGAAAAAATAATTGTATTATCAATGCTTAATTGTTTTGTTTTCGAACCCCGCTCCATGTTACGTGAGACTGACCAATTAAAATAATTAAAACTTTTAAGTATTCGTATTCTATAAGAGTTATTGAGGACAACTTATGAGTGCCTTTTTTAGAAATAATAATAGTTTAAAAAATCAAGTGGCTGGATTATTTTTTAGAAATAATAAAATAATTTAAAAAATCAATTAGCTGGATTATTTTTTAGAAATAATAAAATAATTTAAAAATCAAGTACCTGATTTTTTTTTTATATTGAAAACTGAATTTTTTTCATAAAAAAGTTAGTTTGAAATGTATCCTAAAGGTTTTTTCATAGTATACATATAAATCATTCTTTAGTCGCCTTTTTTAAATAAATCAATAAAGCATCCAAGATCATTCTATGATATATATATGTTCTATAATGCGAAAAATGAAACGATTCCTACAACTTTTTTTGTGGAACATTAAACTAAAGTTTTGAACTTCCCTTGATTTCCTTTTTATAAATAAAGAACTACTTTACGTTATCCCGTAGGACTTAAAAAAATCAATATTGAGAACAGAAAGGTATACAGCAAGTATTATTATAAATATATATAAAACAAAAACAATCAATCAGTATAATTAGAACCAAGAATCGTTAAATAGGACAAATATACATTTGAATCACTATATTTCAACTAAAGAGCATTATAAAACGAATATACATTTTTTTCTCAAAATTGATGCTACCAACTTGCTTTCTATTAAATTAGACAACCGCCTTACATCAGTTCCTAAATAAAATAACTTTTTTCTAAAAAAAAGGTTTTTGAAAAAAAAAAATATTAAACTCAAAATAAATATATATATATTTACAAAATCCTCCCAAAAAAAAAGTAATGTGTTCTAATTGGTTCAGGTGCCCTATTTATAAGAGATACGCTGCTTTTCTATGCTACATTGCTGATTACCTGGTTTAGACGTATTACACAATAAAACAGTACAAGAATATATATTCAGAGATGTTTTTTTTTAAAAATAAATAAATAAATATCAGTAATTAATAAACTGGAAAGTTATTGTATATTTGAAAAGGGAAACAAGACAGTGAGAAAAAAAACGTTTCTTTATTATTCAATCTTACAATTTTATAAAATAAATAGAAAAGTGTACCACTCTTTTTTAACTTGCCGTTACCATCATTTTATTTAAGTTATTCATTTTTAAATAGTTTTATTTATTTATTTAATATATATTAAAAGTGTACTTATCAATACAACATGAATATTTAATAGTACCACCAGACATTGCTTTGTCCATTGGAAGTAATATCCAGCTATTTTGATTTGCTTTTATTTATTAAAGTATAAAACTGTCAACAAAAGGGGAAATATTAGCAAGATAAGATAGTGTAAACTTAAAAAAAGTATATATACACACCTTGAGCTATCTCTGCCCTCTAATGAATATGTTGATAAATATTCTTGATCGTACTTATTCTCTGTTTCAATAGTAAAATATTTTTTTGATGTGATAGAAAGACTTTAATGGTGAGAATTTAATTGAATAGTCATTAAATTTTGAGTATATAGTAATGATTCATATTTCTTTCCATTACTATCTAATAGGTGCTATTGTATAATATTATCATCTCTAAGTACTTCAGTTGCATATTGTAATAATTTAATGGAATGTTCTTTTAAGTAAAGTTAATGTTATCTTTTTCAAATATATACAAATAATTAGTATTGTAATCTCTAGCATTTGTAGGAATAATGGATAAACTTATAGAGTAGTAATATGCATGAATTAATCTTGCTTTGTCCCATAAGTCATTCCTTAATTCATATAATCTTAACCAGACAGTTGCTTTATTGGTAAAGTTCCAGCTTGATATCATTTCTTTATCTTTAATCAAATGATTATATTTAGTCCACGATAGCAAAATGGCGTAAGACCAATCTTCATTTTTGGCTGTATTTGAATTTAGTAACTTTTTCTAAATGGGTTCATTGTATAAACGTCGTTTTCAAAAGGTTAATAAAGATATTGCTGTTATCCACTAAATAGTAATATGTATTGATATAACCATCAGCATTTATTTTTATAGACTGTTGATCACCAAAGAAAAATGACAAAAAGTAGTAGTAATATTAGGAAACAATAAAGAAAAAAAATATATATTTTAAAAATGTATCATGTTTTTCATATTTCTCTTTGGCAATTTCAAATTCACTGACCACTCAAGCATGACTCGACCAATCGTAAAAAAATATGCTAAAAATTCGTATGCTTTCTTTAGGTCTTTACTTTCTGTTGTGTTGCTTTACCATTGATGAAAAAATGATCTGAATATGATGCTTAATTTCTTCTATTGTGTTCGTTTTATTTCTATTAATTAGCTGATTGTTGTTGAGAATTTCTTTATAATTTGTTTCTTTATATCGTTCTATTAGTTTAATTCTGTTTCTATTTTTTGAATTAATCCATACCTATTGAAAATGTAACCAGGTGCTACCAGTATATAGGGTGCTTATTTATATTTCTGACATTTGTAAAACAGTGGCCTTTTTTCTTTCGTGATTTTGTTGATCTACTGATATCGCATCGACCCATAAATAGCGTATACATTTAAAATCTATTTCTCTAATAAAATAAGAACAAAGTACTGATAAATCATGCTGTCTAAATGTAATAATATGGGCTGTATAATTCGGTGTCACCAATGTTTGTTCGTCCAATTCTTCTACGATGTGATATGGCAATATATTTCAAGTCTTGATCATACATATTCTTTTTTCATGTATTTTATATTATAATACGTAGCAGTTTCTCCAATATCAACAAGCACAAGTTCAAATAATTTTTCTAAATTAAAAAATATAAAATAGAATATAATAATAATGTTAAGTACTAGTCATGCTAATTTATAAACACTGAATTTTTGTTTTTTTATTGTATATACTATGAATATTTGATACCTTTTTCTTCGACATGCTCTTTTTTTCCCTTATTTTTTTTAAAAATATTCTTGCATTGTCATTTTCTTTGGTTTTTATTGAAAGCTAATCCTGTAATCAGGTTTACCTTAGTTTATATATTGTACAAGTACCTTATTATTTTAATGAATATGATCGAAAGGTATTATTTGAATAATTTATTGTTGTAACTATTTTAAAAAGGAAAAATAGATAAAAAAAAGTGGAAGAAATAAAAAAATTGGGCTTTGCAAAAAATATCAATCATAATTTTTTTGGGAATTTTTATTTGTGTTCCTCTATTCATACCCCTTCATTAAAAAACTAAAGACTTCATCTGATATAATCTTTTATTATAAAATAAGCATTGTATTATTTTTACTCCACTAAATTCATTTCGTCAAATTATATAAAGCAACTACAAAAATATTTCTTGATTGCGAAATCTCATATGGTATAATATTTCCAAATTACAAAGGGGTAAAGATTTTTTTACACCAAAACTAATCGGTACATTATTACTCCTAATCGAACACCATTTGTCGATCATCATAATTTTAATACTGGAAAAAAAAGTTTATTTTATTCTTACTTATTCGTGCCTTATAGTGCCACCAAGCTACAAAACTATTTTCTAATTTTGTAAATTAAAATCCAGAACATATTTAAATATAGATAACCAATAGAAGTTTTATTATTCAAACTTGAAAGCGATTCCAGCAGGGTTCAAACAACTAACTTTCACTCTCAACCTCAGCTAAATTTAAAAAGGCCAACCAACTTTGGGAAGCTAATAGCTCTTTCTCTAGGGTACAGAATACAAAAGCAAACCAAGAGTATTGTTTTTAAAGGTATTCTTTATATTATTATCCAAACATATTCTTTATTTAATATATTTAAAAAATTAGTTGGCCATCAAAAATCGATAAAATAAATATTTAGTTTAAACTTAGTAGTACCATGCTAATTTTTACAATACTGTTATGTATTTTTTTGTGTTAATATAGCAGCTTCTTTTTTGGATTAAATAATTAAGAAAATTGTGTTATTATTTTACAACAGCAAATATCACTATCTTGCTTTAATAAGCCGATACGACCTTAGTTTGGAAAATAAAATAAATATTTTTTATTTTTTTTATTGTGTTGAATATCTATAAAATCGAAGATCCTTTTTTTCGAAGTTTTATTTATGTAATAATAAATCATATAAAAAAAAGTATTTGAACAAAACAATAAAAGTACAGTAATACAATGATATAAGAATATAAGCAAACATATATAAAATAATTTCTTTTCATTACACTTCGTTTGGGATAATGGCTGTTTATCGATACTTTTCTTTATTTATTACGAAACGCTAAGTTAAAATTAAATTTTAGAAGTTTAAAAGGAAGTAGAAAAAAAAATATTTTTTTTGTAAGATACGTAATTTAATTAATGAATAAAGGTTATAAGCGCGGAGGGTGATGGGAGCAGTCATTTATTATTTAATCGTGTAATATGTTAAATACTTCATAAAGTATTTGTATTATATAATATAGTGTTTATTTATTAATTATTAAGTTTTTTATATTTAATTTTTTCCTAAGAAATAGAAATGGCTTTTATTTACCATTATTTCTAATCTTCAATTTTAAAAAACAAAAAAAAAGACAACAAAATATTAATCTGAATTAATTTTATTTTAAACCTATATTATCTTAATTACCAGTTTATTAATTGAATACGCTAACACTCTCTTTATATAATAATAGTATGTGAAAGTAAAAAGGATATGTTAATGCTGTGTCGAGCCTAAAATTTTTGTAAAATCAGCTTTTTTTTTTTTTTAAACATAAAAAAGTATACTCTTTCCGATATTATTGTCTTTTCGATGTTTATTGAATTCGATTATTATTTTTTTAAAGTACTATTTTATCATTTTATCCTTCAATTTTATCGCTTTATTGATTTACTACTAAAACTAAATAATCTCTCTGTATACTCTTAAATTCTTGCATTTTTAATCTTTTTAAAGATTTTAATACAACACTGGAACTAAGTGGTTGGATTCATATGTGATCAAAAATGTCTAGATATTTTTTTTAATTTTTTCTTTATTTTTATTTTTAAGTTAAATATGACGAATAGTATGAACTTGATAAACTTTGACAATAATGGATAAAACTATATTTGAAATATAGTAGGATGTGATTTTTTTTAAATAAAATAAAATTAATTAGCCCAAGTAATACCAGCACCATTGAAACAATTAAGTTAGGGTTATCAGTTTTGTTATTGGTAATCTTATTCTTAGTAGCAATGGTAGTAGGTTGATTGTGTAAATTATCAGAGGTAGGATTAGTTAAATCATGAAGGATCAAAGGAGGAATGCCAGCAACATGGAGAGGAGCCATACCAGTACCAAACATAATGGTAGTAACAGTGGTGCTACCAATATAATTATTTTTAATATTAGAACCTGGAGTGTTGATATCAACACAAGTACCGTAGCTACTGAAATGGGATAACTTGTCAGCATTATTAGTGGAATCAACGGCAAAGGCTCTGAGGTTTCCAGCAGGTAAGTAGTTGCAAGCGTTACTATTGAATCGGCAAATGATTAAAATTTAAATAAGATAAAATAAAATAAAGCAAGTAATCAATATATATGTAAATAACTGTTTTTTTGTTTCCCTTTCTTTTAACATTAATAAAAGTAAGCACTTATTCTGCAGAGTTACCAGCAGCAACAACAATAAGTAAACCACCATTTATAGCAGCAGTAATAGCGTTATCAAAAGAAGCAATACCAGAGTTCTTTCTTACACCAAGAGATATATTTACTAAAGACCTCTTTCTAGTTGACTTAGAATGTTGTACAGCCCAATGTAAGCCATCCAATATATCAGCCATGCTTCCAGATCCCGACTTATCTAATACTCTGACAGATACAATATTAGCTTTTTTAGCAGCGCCACAAGTTTTAACACCA
>MU612121.1:0-31543 GCA_025201675.1 Cunninghamella echinulata
TTTTTTTTTGTATATTTTTTTCACTAGGCTGGAGGTGATGAAGGAGATTCTGATGATGATGAATTGGAAGGTGATGAAGAACAACAAGCTCCTGCATTGTTATTAAATACATACATACATACATATATATATATATATATATAATATAATTTAGAAATGGGTAAAGAAAATTTACTACCTAAAAATACACTTAAAAGAAGAAGGTCATCACTTTCCATAAGTGAAAAGTCAAATAATATTACCAAAGCAACCCAACGACCTAACCGTCATTACGATTTACGAACAAGATCTGGGAAATCAAAAGAAAATAGAAAACTTCGAAAAACACTTTCTAGCTGTGACCTGAAATCAAGTACTAAAAAAAAAGTAACCAAGTTAACTGGTCGGTATAGAACGTTTTTAGAATTGACTGAATATTCTCCAAGTGCATTTACAATATCCGAAACCTCAATACTACAAGACCAACAAGACCAACAACATATACCTTTTACTTCCTCTTCAGCTATATTAAATTTACCTTACGAAGATAATAATAATAATAAAGAAAAAAAGGATAATGATACCAATGATAACAACAACAACAACAACAACAATAATAATAATAATAACAGTAGTAGTAACAGTACTAACAGCAGTAGCAATAACAAAGAATTGATGAATGTATCTAGTAAAGATCAATTAGTATGGGCAATTCTGGATAGTCATACGGACGGCATTCCAACTTATTGTTTAAGAGAAGTAGATAAAGAATCATATACTCTCGATGTCGGTTACCACTTTGTTCCAAAACGTACTGGTTACCAAATCGGTAGCCATGAATCATGTGATATAAGGTAAAATAATAAAATGGGATGGAAAAAAAAATGACTTTTAAAATTTTCATTATTATGCTAAATAAACTTTATTTTTCGTTATTTTTTGTATCCAGGATACCTATCTTAGAACCTCACCACGCCATTATTTATATGGTAATATATTATAGAAAAAATTTATATAGCTACATAAATATAAATATAAGATATATTAATTACCATCGTCATTATTATTATGATTATTTTTATTACTATTATATAGCGCTGGTGTATTGAAGGTAAAGAAGGAGTAGTTCCTCAAGTATTTTTATTTGTAAGAACTCCTTCTTGTACTTTTATAAACGATAAATGTGCAAAAGCTCGTACTGAAGTTAAACTAAATCATGAAGATCGCATTCAATTTAATAGCCCTCCACAAAAAAAAAGTAAATTCAATTACAAACAAAATAATAAAAAAAGCCAATCATCACTAATTTTTTTTATTCTAAATTTCATAATGTTTTTACATTTAAAACATAGTTATATCATTTAAATTACTTATTCCTCAGAGAACGATTACAAAAAAAAGCTATGGTGATAAAGTAATAAATAAATAAAAAAGAATAAATTTAAAAAAGGGTATCATAATTTTCTTGAATAACATCTATTATTATTACCATTATTGTTAGAGAATCACCACACTATATAACGTAACGAAAGAACTTGGTACTGGTGCTTTTGGTAAGGTTTATTTGGCTAAATGTGCTTCAACTAACCGAGATGTTGCAATAAAAGAAGTAAAAACAGACCCTAATAAAGCGGATAAACATTTTCAAGCTTTGTTCCAAGAAATTTCAACTAATATGTCCTTAGGAACTCATGTAAGAAAAAGAATCAAAAATGATTAATCTTATATATATATATATATATATATATATATATTAAAAAACCAATCTTTTAATTCATTTATCTACTATATATTTCATAGCCATGTATAATTAAAATTGAAAAAGTCATTGAACAGCGGTATGAAAAGATATCTGGAAAGCCACAAGGTCCTACACACATGTATATTGTAATGGAACCGTAAGTCAAATAAATAATAATAATTAAATTGATAGGTACATATGTTATATTATATTGACAGATATATATATATATATATATATATATATTATTATCAGTGCAATACATGGGGATTTATTTGGCTTAGTTACAAAGATAGGTTTAACAGAAGCCCAGGTTCGTATAGTATTCGATCAAATTTTCCATGGAACTGCTGTAAGTGAATGATATATATATAAATACGTATAAACATGTGGATATATGTATTTACTTACTTTAAAATACTATATCCAATGTCTATTTTAAAATAGTATCTTCATCGACGAGGCGTTGTACACCGTGACCTTAAGTTGGAAAATATTGTTATTACCGATATCAACAATTTACATGTAAAAATATGCGATTTTGGTTTAGCAACTTTTGAAATTAAAGGATCAATATTGGAAACTGTTTGTGGAACAAAGGAATATGGTAAAAGAAAAAAAGATCTAAATACACACACACACACACACACATATATATATATATATATATATATATATATATAAAAACTAATATTGCTCTAACAATAACAATGGTGATGATAATAACGTTGTTATTTTTTATTTTATTTTATTTTTTTACTAGCTGCTCCTGAATTAATATCAAATAAGTTAGAAAACGGAAAAGGAAAAGGGTATACTAAAGCAGTGGACATATGGAGTCTTGGAGTCATGCTTTATTCAGCACTCTTACGACATACTCCTTTTAAAATAGGAAGATCAGACGGGGAAACGCTTATCAATTTTCAGAATGGTATTCATTTTGTAAATAATCAACTCTCAAACGAAGGTACTAGAAAAAAATAAAATAAAAAAGAATGCATTGAAGTCAATGGATCATTTTTAATGAAAGTGATATGCAATAATAATAATAATTAAATAATAAAAACATTCTCATCATTTTTCTTTTTATTAAATTTTTTATTTACAATAGTTCAAGATCTTTTGAAAAAAATGTTAACATATGAAGCTGAAAAACGACCAACAATTGAAGAAGTTCTTGTAAGATAATAAGTTTATGTTGAAACATTGTATATATATATATATAATAATAATAATAATAATAATAATAATCTAAATTAATTTTATTATTACTTTTATGGTTATTACCCATTAGGATCACCCATGGATGAAAAACTTTAATGTAAGAAAAATATTTTTTTTTTAAAAAAAAAAAGAAATAATGAAATGAATTTATAGAACAAAAAAAGTAACTTTTTTAAAATATGTGTATGTACTTTATTTAAATAGAAAACTGGAAACAGAGTAATACCACTTCAGCAATATATTGATCAAACATCAATGAATAGCCCTCCTATTACACCCTCTTAATTCTTTCTTCTTTTCTTATTTCACTTATGAAAACCTCAATCTTTATTCTGTAAATAATATAATTCGTTTTTTTTTCTTATTACTGTTACCATGATTTATGAATATTAACATTATCAAGAGTTTTGTTATTAATATCATTATAACCATCATCATAAACTCTATCACAAGTATTAATACACTTTTTTTTATTAGTACTTGTTTAATACCATTCATATAAAAATAAAAATAACTTGATTATATATAGATCAATTTCTTAACTCATACATTTAATACAAAAATATCTAAATATATATATTGAAACTTCTTCTATTGTCATATACCATAAAGTTTCAAACTATCATTCTTATGAAATAGAATAATTTGAAAAAAAAAATGTAGGTTATAAGAGATCAAGTTTGAAATTTTTTTGTAATTGAGCATTTAATAATACTGAATTTCATAAAAATAAAAATTAAATTATTCTATTTATTCTATTGCTTTAAAATCAAAAAAGTAGCGTTTTTTTTAAAAAATAAAAATGAAATGAAAATATCTAATTATTTTAAAATATATTGGGTAAAGAAAATATATAAAAAAATTAAAATGTATAAATAAATAATGATCAATATTTTAATAGTAAATAAATTAATTGAAATAGTAATAATAATAATACAAAAAAAAAAAGGGATTTAAACTTTCTTAAAGATAGTCCATCCACCGCGTTGTACTCTTAACCAAAAAGCCAAAATACCACCTACAAAAATTACTGATCCAGCCCAAGCAGCAGCATTTTGATATTGAGGAGGATTCGTTCGATTGATCAATACTGACGCAATAGGAGTTCCAAAAAGGTATCCAAAAGTGTTTGTTAAATAAAGTAACCCAACTGCAGGACTAATATTTTCTAACCCAACTACTTGTGGCTGTACCGTAGGAAAGAAAGTGACATAACCTATTATCCATAAAATAATATTAATAATAATAACAACAACAACAATAATAATAATAGTAATATATATAAGTTAAAGTAAAATAATATTATACATATGTGAGCATGTATGTATTTATGTATTTACCTCCAGAAAAAATACCATATAATACAGCAAATGCCCATAAGGTTGCTTCATTATGAACATTCATCCATACAGTTAAACAAGATAGCCCAGCACCCAAGGCACATATATATAATGAATTAAACCGCCCTATTTTGTCACCCATGTATCCTGTAAAGATTCGAGCTGCAGCATTGATTCCACTCAAAATAGCACTAAGATTCGCTCCAATCCAAGGATTAAGTCCCATTACGTTGGCATTAGCTAAAAACATATATATTTAGTAAGTAGGTAAATAATAAAATAAGCCATTGGCTCCAATACATATATAATACAATCTACAAATTGTATTTAATCTTACATGGTAATAACATGGATGGTGACTATGATAATAAGATTAAATAAAAAATTAAGAAATCAGTTAATGCGAATCAATTTTGTTATTTATATTATTTGATTCATTTATCCAACTATCATTACCATATAACCAAAAGTAGTAATTAAACCAACAGCGAATAAAGTACAAAATTGAGGATTTTTAAAGAGATACCAATTAATGATTTTATTTTGCTGTGATCCACCAGTTTGAGCAGCTGTTCCAAGTGGTCGAATTAAAAATGAAGCTATTGACAAAAATACAAAGCATATAATACCATCAATCCTTAATGCCCATCTATAACCTAATGAAGGAGTGTTTATAATAGCTTGACAGATATTTGAAATGACTAATCCACCGATGCCTATATTAATAAATATGTATATAAGTATATTTAGTATATATAAAATAAAAGAGTTATTATAACTATAATTATAATAATAAAAGTTTACCAGAACCACCCATTGCTATCCCTACAGCTAATCCCTATATTTTTTAAAAAAAAATAATTAAATATACAGTTAAATTAGTACGTAAAAAAAATCGAATAATTTAATTAAAAAATATATATTTGTTTACTCTTCTTTCTGAAAACCACATTTGAACGCTACCAATACTTGGAAACCAAATAAAAGAGCCACCTAAACCATAGAGCACACCTTGAGTTAAAAATACATGCCAAACCTTTATAAAGTAAGATAGAATAAAAAGTTAGGATATCAATCATTTAGCATTATGTATAATATTATTGTACTATGTATATGATCTAGCTTTTTTTTATTATTATATATACTCACTTGAGTTGCAAAACTTGCTAAAATTAAAGCAGCTGTACATAATATTGTTCCTACAATCAACATATTTCTATATCCCATTTTACTTATAACAATTTGATTAATAGGGCCCAATATAAAAAATAAAGCTACACAAATGGAACCAATCCAAGATAAAACATTCATTTGATCTATAAACACCTTCTTATTATAGTAATTGAGAAAGAGCCCAAAGGAATATGTATTACCAAAACTATATGTTCGTAAAGAGAATTTTTATAAAATAAATTGATTTACTTTTAAAAAATTAAATAAAATGTATATGCATGTATTTTCTTTTTACATTGAAAAAAGTGCCTATGAAAAACGTAAAGATATTTATATATGAAAATAATATAAATAAACAGATAAATAAACTGTCAAAAAAGCTTGAATATAATTATTTCCGTATCATATCATATTCTTAAAAGTGATTACCAAAAAAGAACCGAGAACTACAAACCAACCTTTACCCCCATCAGGAGGTCGAAGTCGCTCTATTTCAATTGAAGTTGTTTCATTAATAGCTACTTCTTTTTCTCTTTCTGTCATTTTAAAAAAATCAATTAATAAGCTGGTGAAAAGAAAAAGAGGAAAAAGAAAAAAAATATTTTTCATTTTTAAAGATAGCTGGATTTAAATATATGATTCATTATCAAATCATTTCTTATAAAAAAAAGTTATGTTGAAGATCTTTTTGCTTTATCGCTGTTCGAATGTTTAATAATTATACCTATTGAAGAATACGTTGGATGTACATATCTTATTTTCACTTTTATTTATAATATATTTTAATATTGATATTATTTTCATAAAAATGTTCGATATCGGGAAAAAAGAAAAAGTAAAAGATCAAAGTTTATAAAAGCAGTATCTGATTTTTGTAAAATAAATTATAATGATAAATATATATGCATATGTTATTTTTTCTTTTTTGATTATTATTTAATCATTATTAATGATAGCAATTTCAGATAAATAGGCGACGAATAAATAATAGCACATGTAGCTCTTGAAAAACACATTTTAAACATAATTCTTTTGCCATCTATTTGATATTTTATTGAGAGAAGGGCAAGAAAAAGAATCAAAGAAAAAAATATGGAAATATATAAAACTGATCAAGTAAAACGGTAGAAGCTTATATCTGCTAATATTTATTCAATATATATATATATATATATACATGATATGGTAAATAATATATTTTATATGGTATAAAAATTTTCGAAGCAGATTTTGATGAAAAATATTTAATGGGGGGAGGGAATTGAAACTTTATTTTTTAGTTTCTCTTCATTCTATTTTTTAAAAAAAAATGATACAAAAATATTATTTCTCTTTTTACATATTTTTTAATTTATTATCAATATATTCATGTCTTGATATGCCCAAAACATCAACATTTACTCAATTAACTTCATATAGTGTTAAAGTTATCCAGGGTGATCTCCCTTTAATCTTAACTGTTCCACATGGTGGATATAATTTACCAGAAACAATACCTAATCGAACTCAAGGACATTTATTAACTGATGTTTATACAAATGAATTAGCTCATTTAATATCAAGTTTTATTCAAAATCATTATAATGCAGCACCTTATATGGTTATTCTTAATGTATCAAGAAAAAAAGTGGATGTAAATAGACCTATTGATATAGGTACTGAATCTCCTGAAGGAAGAATAATATGGAATGTAAAGAATACCATAATACTATTGTTTATTATTATTATTATTATTATTATCTAAGTCTATATTTGTATACTTTTTTTATTTATGTTTGTTTATTTATATGTTTATTTGTATGTAGGAATACCATACTGCTTTAAGAGATACAATTCAAACCGTGAAAAATACTTTTAGTGAAGTTTTACTATTGGATATACATGGTAAATATATATAGAACATTAATAATAACAGTAATCAATAGAATATTAATAAAATTATTATTATTATTATTATTACAATTATTATATATATGTATAGGTCAAGCCCATAAAGAAGGCATGGTAGAATTAGGGTATTTATTACCAAGAACTGTTTTAGAACAAGATACAATACCAATAGAAACTATATTAAAACAGTCATCTATTCAAAGGTTGGCAAAAAGAATATTATTATCTCCATTATCTAGAACATTAAATAGCGATGCCGCCATTCAATCTTTATTAAGAGGAAATATATCATTTGGATCTAACATGATGACTACTAGGCATGATGATATAAAAGTCATACCATCAAAACAATACCCATCACCTTCAAAAAATGCATTATATTTTACCGGTGGTTATACAACACAAACATATTGTTTACAGTTAGATATTATTCAAATAGAATGTCCTCAGCATTTACGGTTTTCTGAAGTTGGAAGACAATCATTAGCAACAGCAGTTACAAAAGCCAGTATTGTATTTTTAGATCAATTTTATCTTGATATATCTAAATTTAAATATCAACACCAACCCAAATTATAAAACTCTATTTTGCATAAATATATATAAATACACATGCCATAAAAATGTAAATAAATATGTGTTTATAAAGTATAACTTATATCCTGGAATACATACCGAAAAAAATAGTATTTCTATTGTTTACGTTCTAAAATACTATATGCATCAGATATACTAAACTAATTACGGAATAAAATACCAGATAAAAATTTACGGGCTTCATTATTTACACAAAAAGAATGAGTACTAATCAAGACCATCGTGTATATTTTTTTTTTTTTTTTTTTTTGGAATTTTATTAAAGAATTAGTGGATGAGCATTAAAAACTATATAATATTAACTTAATGGTTATCAAATCATTGTAGTAGATCGTTTTATATTATATATACACTTTGTATAATTAAAAAAACAAAATACAAGGACAAGAATTTAGGATACCATTTATTTAAAAAATTTTAAATTATTGCTACCATTTATATTTTATTTTTTAGCTCTAGGTACTTAGGACATTTTTGATTATGATCTATAATAGTATAATTGTCTTTAGTGTATTTTATAAACTTGCATATATTTGTACGTAGGTTGATTATAAAGTACTTGTATAAAAATGAACTTTCATTCTCTTTTTACGGACGATTTCTATTAAATAATAATTATGATGATATTATATATATGAATGTATTATAATGCTATAATATTTATATTTTATTTCATTTTATTTATTTATTTATTTAAAAAAAAAATGATTAGAATCCATTATATATTTAATAATCAAAAAAAAAGAAAAAAAAAAAGAAAAAAAATAGTATTGTAAGGCATTTTTTTTAAACCTCATTATGTTAGTTGTATATGTTGATTATATTATTTTTTATAGCATGAAACGAATCATAGTAATACAATACACCAATACATATCATTAAAATATGAAAACTTGTATGATTTTTTTAAACAAAATTTTAATCTTGTGTGTAAAAAAGAGAGTTTTGTAGGTGTTAAGCTTCTTTTACAACATATATAATATGCAATGAAACAAAAAACAAAAAAATAGACAACTATTTTATTATTATTAATATATTTAAATTAATAAACTTTTTCTTCTTTCCCAATCACGTCTTTCATTAAAATGTTTAGTACCAGACCTTCTTTTTAATTTTTTTCCATTATTAGTTTGTTGAAGATAGGGATTATGGTGATGTTGATAAAGTTGACCGTGGAGATGAGAAGAATCATGTATATCAAAAAGGGAATCATCATAACCATTATTGTTATTGTTATTATTAAAAAAAGTAGGTGTTACTGGTGACAATGTATCTATTGTCGAAGTAGTTTTTAATCGATGATCATCATTTTCCTGAGTGGTAGCATGATTAGTACATATTGCTGGCATTGGTAATAAACGACCATTATTTGCATTATTAAAAGCAGGTTTTACCCAAGGAGGGGGTGAACCTACACAAAAAGTATCTTTGTCTAAAAATCCTTGGTATTCATCATATATTGTCCAATCAAAAAATAAAAAAGAAGATTCTAAAAAATTCAATTGCTCATGATATTGTTCATTTAAAAGAATGTCGTTATATTCATGCTGATATTGTTGCTTATCATTGTTTTCTTCTTCATCATCAACTTGTAATTTTGGTTCTGGTATGATATAATGATTTAATTTTGTACATGATGTTTCTTTTTGTTGTGATAATGATGCCGATGATGATGATGAAGATGCTAATGATATTGATAATGCAGTAATAGATGAGGAAGAGGAGAGAATGACATTTTGATATAGTGGTTTTGATACATTAGAAGATTGGATAACCATAGTTGAAAGTTTATCGTGAATAGTTAAAATACCATGCTGTTGTTGATGATCTAGCATTGAATGAATAGGTGGAATGCCTTGTTTCATATTTATTTCTTTCCATTGAATGTCATTAAAAAATGAGTGTTGTAATAAACGGTTCCAGCCTTTTTTATTATGCCCTAAACGATATGCGGGATCTATTTCTAAGAACTGTATATATGTATTAGAATGGGTAAATCTATATTATCATTATCATTCTTATTACCTCTTGCATGGCAGATATACATTCTTTTGACAGACTCTTATCATAGTGAGAATAGGATATATTACCCTTTTTAATTTGACTTAAAATACTATTTTTTCCTTCATACTCTCGCCATGGTCTCTAAAAAATATATAAAAATAGATAAATAAAAAGGATGTTATAATAAAGTATATATATATATATAGTTTAATTACCTTTCCGAAAATACATTCATAAAATATTAATCCAATACACCACCAATCAATACTTTCATTATACCCATGTCCATTTATCATTTCAGGTGCTGATAAAAATAAAATAAAAAGAATAGAAAAAGGAAATATATTAAAAATCCAAGTATTTGTAACACAACATGTAAAAAAAAACGCCCATTTTTTTTTTCCCTTACCAAAGTAACTTAAAGTTCCACATTGAGAAGTAAGCAAATGATTTTCTTTAGGTATGAAAGTAGCTATATTAAAATCTGTAAGGTGAAGATGGCCATTTAAATCAAACAAGATATTTTCAGGTTTAATATCTCTATAATATATATTATATTAATATATAAGATTGTCGTATTTATTTATATATAAATTTATTTATTTATTTATATTTATTATTTATTTTAGTTTTACCTATGCATAATCCCTTTCAAGTGTAAATATTTGACAGCACAGATTAATTCAGATAACCAAAAACGAGTCAAGTGTTCACTTAGGCAACCGTGTTTATGAAGGTAATAACGTAAATCGCCTCCAAGTTTCAAATCCATCACCATGTAAAGGCAGTATTCATCTTGAAAAGCATATCGAAGATTGCATATTAAAGGATGATCCACTTGTTCCAAAAAGTTTCTTTCTCTTAATACATATTTGGTTTTGTTGGTTTTGATACAATGTCCTTTTGATATTATTTTTAAAGCGTAGCTATCTTGCTTTTTGATATGTTTAACCATACGTACCTATAATTTATAAGTAAAGCAGATATAAATTAGTATTAGGAATTTTTATTAATATTTTAAAAAAACGAATATTATTAATATTTATATGAAAAAAGGGTATATTACTTTGCCAAAAGCACCTTTACCAAGGACTCTAACAGTTTCAAAATCGTTAATATTCACTAAATAGTTTGATAAATAAATATAGATATATTAATAGAGTGAAATTATATATATATATATATATCATAACTAAATATTACCTTTATGATGGAGCTGATCCTTTTCCATCACCTCTTCTTCAGGATGACTTTGTTGAATTCCCATTATTTTTTAAAGTACGTAACTATAAGTTCATTTAATAAATAGATAATATAAAGATACAAAAGAAAAAAGAAAAGAATAGTAAAGAGTGAGAGAAAGAGAGAGAAAGAGAAGGGGCAAAGCATGATGAGTGTGGCTTTTTATTTGAAACTAATGAGGAATCATGTGGTGCATAAAAAAAAAAGAGACTCTGAGCCTAGGTACCCCAAAATTGGTAACGAAGTGATTAAAATAGTAGCAAAAATGTATATTTAGTTGGGTTATGTCAAAAAGTAATAATTACATATTTAATTATTATATTAATCCATTGTTGTATGAATATATATATATATATATATATATATAAATTTATTAAAAAAAAAAGATTATTATTATTATTATTATTATTATTATAGAATGAAAAGAGGGAGAGTGTTTTTTTTGTTTTGTTTTTTTTATATGATACAAAAAATGAGAAATATGATATAAGATGATATAAAATGATATAAATATATATATAAAAAAAATGAATAATATATTTATGATGATATAAAGGCATCATGTAAATATTCAATGTATTTACTAAAAGTACTCCACATAGAACCATTAAACGTTTGGCCACGACTTGCCATTAAACCATCCAAAAAAGGAATTAAGAACTTACCATAATTGATACCATCTTCAGGATTAATCATTGTAGATAAAGGTGAGGCTTTGAAATCAAATAAATCATTCAACGTAACAACACAAGGGAAATGTTGATAAATATTTTTAAATAAATCATTTTCACGAGGATTCATACTATCGGTTGCCATAAACATTACAAGGCTTCGTTGATTAATGACTTTTTTCTGCTCCCAATCAATAGCAGGACCTAATAATGGATTGGAAGGGGGGGCTTCATAACATTTATGAGAAGGATTTACCTGTTGCTGCTGTAAATACTTGGATTGTTCTAAAACTGGTAAATAAGGTTTTAAATCTTTCCATAACTTTTCCATAACTTGAGGAGCAAACCGTTCAAAAATACTATCCCCAGTACGAGCATGAATAGAGATATAAGATAATGGGCCACCAAGAATAGACAACATACGATCCATTTCATCAAACAAACCAGGCAAAGTATTTTTATCGAAAATAAATTGCTGATTTAAATAAGTCAATAAAGATTTATCTTGCAAGATCATCCGCCCATTGCCAAACAACGATCCAAAACTGATCAATCGTTCATTTCTTAAATCCAAGTCTTCTACTTTAATGATCCGTTGGTATTTATGCAACCCACCCAAATTATTTTCAATAATGCGATAGTCATATAATAATTCATCTTTGATAAAATAAGTATTGGCCTTAGTGATTCCAAATTTTGTTTCTAAATAATGTCGATCATAATCATCCCTGTATCGAATTCGCACTTTTTGTTTAATCCCTTCCAAAGAAAATAATCGATCCCAACGTAAGCTAGTGTATTTAAATGATTGTTGGCATGATGAGGGTGCATTTTTATTATTATTATTGCTGTTCTTTCCTTCATCTTGCACTAAATAAAGTCGGCAATGAGCCAAGTTGGCCTTTGATAACCTTCGATGATAAGATTCTAACGAATCATGTTTACGCCAATGAATAGGGGCTCCCAATTTAACAGGTGGTAATAAAAGTGTGCGGTTGAGTCGATGAGCGAGCATGATAGCATTCACCATGGCTATTCGCTGATTATGAAACCCAGAATGGGGTAGATACGAGATGTATTTTTCTTCTATATCTTTCCCGTCGCCGCTTGGTAAATATTTATTATCACTTTCTTTTTTATATACCTTATCTTCACCAGCCGATGTTATGTCTTGAATTGGTATAGATTCCTTTTGCTGCTGTTGTTTTAATTCTTCTTTTGTGGGTATGGTTGTTTCTTCTTCTACTTCTTGTCCTTCATCCATTACTTCTTTTTCTTCTACAGGTATAGTATTAGCTGATTGTGACGCTTCATTTTCTTGAGAATAACGTGATAAACGCTCTTGTCTTGCTTTTCTCATGGACTCTAATAAAGCTTTTCTAGGTACAGCAACTTCATGTTGTTTTTCTGTATAATGATGTTGTTGCTGTTGTTGTAGATGATATTTATCATGATGTATATTATTATGTGATAGGAGAGGAGAAGATGAGGTATTGACTGGTTGGACTTCGGTTCCGATTTCTGTTTTATTTAAATAGATAATGAAGATGAAGGATGTGATAAAGCAAGTTATTAAAGCTTTTTTTAGTAAGCGCTGTCGTTTTATTGACCTTGAACCTGATTGAAATATCATTATATATATTTATATGTGTATGTTTGTATGTATGTATGTATGTATGTATGTGTGTGTGTGTGTATGTGTGTATGTATATATATATATATATATATATATATATATGTATATAATAATAATAATATATGTGTATGTATATACGTATATATATATATATATATATATTATTATTATTATTATTATTAAAGAGCGAAAGAGAGAATAAAAACAAAAGAAAAGGGAAAGGAAAAGGAAAAGGAAATAAAAAAAATTGAAATTAAAAAAATTGGACTTTTTTTTTAAGAAAAAGCATGTCAAATAACTTTTAGAATAGAATGACTTTTCTACAGATGGTTTTGTACTACATTATATCTATTTCATAGGTCGATCAACTCTTCTTTTTACTGCTTTTTAAAAAAAATTAAAAATTCACAGTCAGTGCTAATTACGGTTTTAAACAAATTATAATAAGCAAATATACAAATATCAATTTATTAATATATAAATTGGTACGTTTTATATATATAAAAATAAGGGGAGAAAGGGAAAAAAAATAAAATAAAACAAATAGGTCGATTAACAAATTTGGAAAAGGAATCCCGAGAATTTCAATATTATCTTATTGTTTCACAACATACAAAAAAGTATGCTAAGTAATTGGTAAAAGTTTGGGCGATTTCTTCACTTAGATATATTCATCATTATAAATTACTATTAAAGAAAATTAGAATACATAGTGATATATAGGTAAATAAGTACCAAGGAATAAAAAAAAGCTAATTACTATAATTATAATTATAATTATATATATATTATACCATTTTATTTTTACTATCAGTTATATTTTTATTATTATTATTATATTATTATTATTATTATTTTATTGTTATTTTTATTATTATTGTTATTATTTTTAGGTTGCTTCATTCAAAGTGAATACATATGTAATATATAGATGTGTGTAAAAAGGGGTTAAAATACTATATTTGGATAATATATAATCCTATATCTTCATTATTTATGATCCAAAAGTTAAAATCTATTTAAAAAAAAAATTATATTTATATGTAAATAAAAAAAAAAAAAAAAAAAAAAAAAAGAATCATATAATATTATTTACCTCATCTACTACACCAGCAGCTACTGTTTCTCCTCCTTTTCTTAACATAATACGTCCCAATTGCTTATTATCTTTAAAAGTTTCAAGCGGAATAGGTCGGTGACTTAATTGAATTTTTACCTTGGCAGTGGCACCTTTTGATAAATGTCTAAAAAAAGAGTATATTATTATTATTAGAGAAAATCAAGTATGTATTCAAGTCTAGACTTTCATTCTTTTTACCTTGGATTTCTTTTTATAACTTCACCAGTAGATTTATCTAAAGTACTTATTAATTTAATAATAGATGCAGGTTCATTTAAACTTTGATGATGAAGAATTACCTATTTAAAAATAAAAAATAAAATAAGACATATATATAGTTTAGTTTAGTATTGCTTTTTTATATTTTACATTATATTGCTTATATATATATTTATATATATATATATATATATATATATATATATATAATTACCGGAAATCCAGAAGTTATTGGGATTTTAATATCAAAAACAACAATTTGAGCGGTAAAAGTGGTTGTCACTGGCACTGGTTCAAGAGGATTACACAAAACACTTCCTGTACTACATTATTTTAAATATATATTTATATATATATTAGTTAGAAATAAACCCATAAAAAGACATTTTTCAATTTTAGGAAAAGAGAATAAACTTTTTTTTTTTTTTTACTTTAAATTTAAAAGATCTAAACCCAGTATTGTCATTAATATAGAGTCTCCAGCCGCACCCCACGATACATTTTCTTCATTGGCTTGAATAGATTTGACAATACCTACTTCATTACCAGGAACCACCATAACCTGCTCTCCAATTTGAATTGTTCCAGAGTCAATGGATCCACCAACAGAGATACCTCCACTACTAGTAAACCCTCCTTTAAAGAAATCAGTGACACTCATACGGAATGGTTTATTGATTAATCGTGTAGGTGGTTGGATTGAGTCGATCGCTTCTAAAAGGCTTGGACCGTGATACCATTGTGTTAATCGTTTATCTTGTGATGGGCTTATTAAATTTTCCCCGGTTAACCCTGATACTGGTACATATGTCAAGTCATTTTTTTTATATCCAGCTTGTAATAAAAAGACACTTAATTTGTTAACAATTTCATCAAATCGACCTTGATCCCATTCCATCTAATAATAAAATAATCATGAACAAATTAATTATATATTTATAAAAAATACTAATATTTTTATATTTATATGTATATCATTTTACCACATCCAGCTTATTAACAGCAATAACTAATTGTTTTACACCAAGACTTCTTGCTAATAAAGCATGTTCTTTTGTTTGACCATTAGCATCAAACCCAGATTCAAATCCTCCAGTGGCTGCATCAACAACAAGTATGGAAGCATCAGCTTGAGAAGTACCAGATATCATATTAGGAATAAAATCTCGATGACCAGGTGCATCCAATAATGTGAATTGACGATTAGGTGTTTCAAAATGATTCATAGCAATATCAATAGTTACACCTCTATATATATATATATATATATATATATATATATAATACTATTTGTTTAATTACTTGCCTTTTTTTTTTTATTTTGTTTTATTATCGTTGATTTTATTATTATTATTTGATTTACCTTTCACGCTCTTCATCAGTTTCATCTAAAACCCAGGCATAAGCAAATGAACCTTTTCCAATTTCTTGAGAATCTTTTTGATACTTTCGCATAGTACGTTCGTTTACATTACCAAGATCATATAACAAATGCCCCATTAACGTTGATTTTCCAGCATCTACATGGCCTAATAATAAAATAAAAATAAGAATAACGATCAGCAAATGTACATATTCTTTTCCTTTTAAGTATTATTATAATCATCATAGTTATTACCTATAACAACTAAATTTAATTTTGGTTTTTCAGTTGAACGCTTATTATATTCTTCTACAACATCAATACGTTTTGAAGTAGGTATTTTTGATAGGGGTGAGGCAGCACGACTTGAAAGTGGTGTACCAGAAGGTGTACTTGTAGCAGATTCTTTTAATTTTTTAACACTTGTTTTTTTTGTATCATCTTTTAATCCGAGTAAAGAGAGATCTTGAGCCAATTGGTCATCATCATCTGATAAAAATTCTACGCTATCATCGTCCATGACTTTTGTTTCTTTTTTAATCGATTTGTTCACTTTTAATGATGGTGTAGTTGCCTTGGGTGTTACTTTTGCTATAGAAATATATATAATAAAAAAAAGAGTGATAGAAACATAGAAAAAAGATTAATTATATACATATAATGATAAACAGATGGATAAATAAAATGGTATATATATAAAGAAAAAGAAAAAAAATTAGAGCATATATAAAAAAAAAAAAAAAGGTATATAAAACGAAGGATTTATTGATCTAATTTTTTCCTTGGCCACTTCGATGACTTTGAGCAGATAATACAATATCATCGGGACTTGGTACATCAAAATTAAATAATTTAGCCGTTTTAGATGTTACAGTAGTAGACATGGTATCATAAAAGGCTTGACCAAGCGTTTGTGGTAAAGTCATAAATATATCTGAAGAAAGTGATGATGAGGATTGAATCTTTTCATGAGGTTTAAATAAAAATATGGCTGCTGAGGATGGTGGCGCTATTAAAGGATTTTTTACATTGGTTTTGGCTGTTATATCATTATTATATAATGATGCCATTTGATCTACAATCGTACTTCCTTTTCCTTTTCCAGCTTCTTCTTGGTTCTCTTTCATCGTCGGTGTCGTATCTTTCTTTTCCATCATCTCTTCTTTTATTTTTGATTCACTCACTTTTTTTTCAGTTTTTGGTAATAAAGAGGACAATCCACTAGCAGCAGATGAGGGCGATGATGATACAAGAGATGAAAGTTTATTGGTATTTATAGGTTGATTCGATCTAGTAGCTAGACGTGAAAGGCTCGATAAATTAGATCCATTCAAAGAAACTGTTTTTTTATTGGTCAAATTGGTTAGAGGAGAGGAGGGAGGTGTATTCTGTTGTCTTTGAACAAGGTTTTGTAAAGCTGATTTATTACGTTGATTTGCTGAATTTTGCGCTAATGATAAAAGAGAACCTCTAGTACTTTGTTTGCTATCACTATTATCATTATTATTAATATTATTAGTGCTACTATTATTGGCTATTGAACTAAGTGAAGATGGTTTTGTTTTTGAAGCCAAAGCAGAAAGAGAAGTTGGTTTTGTGTTTGAAGCTAAAGCCGAAAGAGAAGCTGGTTTTATTTTCGATTGAGCTGATAAAGTGGTTAGTGGATTAGATGTGGTTGGTGTTGCCGACATTTTATTACGAAGTTGTGACAAACTGGATGTAGTATTATTTTTTCCATTTGTAACAAGTTGAGATAAAGATGGCCCTTTATTCGTGATATTTATTAGTGATGAGGTTTGTGTTAAATTCCTAACCGAATCCATATACATTCTTGCTGGTGGTCTTCTGTAACATGGTTTTCTATCTATGGTAGTATAAATAATAAGAATAATAAGCAACAATATCAAAAAAAAAAAAAAAAAAAAAAAAAAAAAAAAAAAAAAAAAAAAAAATTGTAAAAATAAAGAGATAAAATAAATATAAATATATACATATACACACCTTGAACAACTATATACCCATTAATTACAGATATATATATATATAAATGCATACAAAATACCATTGAAGGGGGGGGGAATGATAAAGTATATGAAAAAGTAAAAAGGGTATAGAATAAATAATAAAAAGGTTCAAATAGGGAAAATACGCTTGATTACAAAGTAGTATATACCATTCTATTATATCCTATTTTTATTTTATTTTATTTTATTTTTTGATTCTTACCTTTGGCCGCAGCTTGTTTTTTAGCCTCTTTTTCTTTTTGCTTTTCTTCTTTTGTTTTTAACTGCTCGATTTTTTCTATAATAATAATAATATATGTAAGTATTGAAGCCAGTCTTTAAACCTTTTTTTTTCTTTATCTATTGTTCTTATATTTTTAAATATAAATATACCCAATGCCCAATTGAGAGTTTCTTCTTTATCAAAATAATAATACCATAAAGCCTCTTTTATTTCTACATCGGTTAAAGGTGTATGATCGCCGATAATACTATATATATACTCTAAACCTTCGTCCAATGCCATAATATCTTCATTTGTTAATTGAGATTCATCCACTAGTTTTGAATACACAAAAAGTAAATGTGCAAAAAAAATAAAAAATAAAAATAAAAGATTATATTATACTATCCATTCATATACTTTCAATATATTAAACTGTTATTTATTTTTACATTGATTTTCGTCATATTCGTCGTCATATTGCTCTTCGTCAAGAACGTCTATATACATAAATAAAAATAAAAAGTATTGAAGGTTGTAATTTTTAAAAATATATATATAGAAATTAATATAACAGCTACTTTTATTTAAAATTTATTGCCGTTTTCAATTCTTTATTACCATCAAGATCTATATTTCTAACTGCTCGATGTCTAGACATTATTAATTATATGGTACGATTTAATAACAAGGAAGTAGAAAAGGAAAGAAACGAAAAAAAAATATGTATTATTTTTTTTAAAAAAAGGTAGGTTTTTTTTAAACCAAGCTATTATGAAACATCGAATAACCCAGCCATCATCATTGAAGAGAATAGATTTTTAAATCACAAATTTTTTTTTTATTTTTTAATGTTTCCTCGTTTCTTTTTTCAATCAAAATTTTTATTTTGTATATATCTATCAGATACTAAAAAATCACTTATTCATTATTATTATTTCCGTATATATCAAAATAAACCGTTTCTATCTTGAGATCTTCTCGCTGTCAAAAGGTGAGTACTGGACACATCTTCAAATTTTTCATCGACTGCCATTCTTCTTGATTGGTATTGACTATATTTGTGCTGAGACCATTTTCCCGTAACATTACTGTGGAAAAATCCTCTCAAATCATTCATACTTGATTGCGATCGTTTTACTGTTGTTGTATTACTATGATGAGGCAAAGTTGCTGTCGAAGTTAAATCATGTTTTGAACTATTGGGATACATATTATGATGATAAGTTACTGGATCTATCAATAAATCAGATGATGTCGAACACAAATGAACTGATGATATATTACTTTCTATTAAAATATTTGAAAGTGGAACGGTTGATGGTTGACTATTTTCGCGATTATTATTGTTATTTAAAAATAATGGCGTTGATTTTCTTCTTGTTAAACTTTTACGGAGGCTGGACCTTGATGATAAATGAGAAGATGATGGTGAGTATAAATCTTGTTGTCGTTGCTTGACATTATCATCTTTATCAAAAGAGGATACAAATAGTTGCTCTATAACATTTCCTCGATTTTGTGAGTCCCATAAATGCGTTTCATATTGAGCCTTTGAATCTTTGATAGCGATTCGAAAATCATGCACCCATATTTGTTTTTCTTGTTCAGACATAGCACTAAATATTATTGTATGTTGATCATTATAAAGCTTCCAAGCGTATGGAATTATTCCTAATTTTATATCATAATTATCATTATAAAAAAACGAATTAATATATATATATGTATATATTAACTGAATTTATTTCCTTACCATCAAACTCTTCAATATCTTTTAATTCAAACATGCGTAAGGGAAACCATAATCTAGGTTCATATAATAGTTTTTTCTTTTTTGGTTTGACTATAATTATATACGTTCCAAACAATGCGCAACCATATCTTTTTATTTTTTTTGCTTCTATATCTTGTATAATATTCAAGGTACCAATTAAAATACATGGGCCCAGAGTACTATGCCAGCGTTTAGGAATAGCCTATATTATTAAATAAATAATTAAATATTTATATATAAATATAAATATATGTATGCATGTATGTATGTATATATGTATATATGTATATTTGTATATATGTATATTTGTATATATGTATATTTGTATGTACGTATACATATTTTAAGTGTTATAGTAATAATATATGCATATAAATATATTTACCCAATCGCTTTGCAACCTCTCTAAAAATAATTTTGTTTTCTTTTCAGCCTCCAATTTTGATTTTGTTGTATTAAGTCGAGTGGTTATATTATGCATAATATCTTGAGCTTTATTTAAAGTATAATACTCATCAGAATCCAACTCTACAGTTTTAATAATAGATTGCAAAATTAAACGGTATCGAAATACCCTTTGGAAAGGCTATTTTTAAAGAAAAGAAGAGTAGAGTTAATCATATATATATATATATATATATATGGTTCATATAAACTTACAGTTATTAAATAGTCACCAAAGTTTAATTTACTCCCTAAACCAAATCCAAGAGAAACACGAAGAAAATTATGTGTTCTTTCCATTAAATTAGAAAAAGCATCATTAGTTTCTAAAAGTTCTCTATAAGTATCCATCGCTTTATCTTGGCCAACACAGTAATCCATATAAATATCAAATTTGGGCCCCTAAATTAAAAATTAATATACGTATATATTATTATTACTATTATTATTATACACTATCTATGTTTCTTTATATACATGTATATTTACCCATTTTATAAAGCATTCTGCTATTTTTTTAATATTTGGTGTAGGAGATAATTGATGCAATTCCATGTTATACTCATGAGCATTCTGTAACGCTTCAAAAAAATCCTCATGAAACTGTAATAATTCTTCACCATTACGAACAATGATTTCACTTTGTTCCAAGGTTATACACTTTGCATCACCGATAACTTCAAAAAAATGCTTTTTTTAATATATATATATATATATAAAAGAAATATAAAGTTATTAAAAAAAACACGCTAGTTAAAATATTTTATTATACATTTTAGTTATTATTTACCATTACTAATATACGTAAATCTTCTATATATTTCGATTCTGTTTCCATGAGTTCTTTAATCGTACTTTTTTGCCGTAATAATAAAGACATTTCCAAAGATATACTTTTATAATCTATTTTAGATGAATTAAAATGATAATGCTGATTTACTGATGGTTGTAATTGATTTTGAAATTGGAACGATATATCTGAAGGTAAAATAATATATTCTTCCTTGTCCTCATCTCCTTTTTCCTCTTGATTATTTATTATAAATTCATTCGGATGATCCATCCAAGGTATATTATGTGATAATGAAGGTAAAATAGCAGATTGAAAATGCGGTACTATAGCTGATGGCGATATTGATGAGGATAAGAGTGATTGTGATGACAATGAAGAGTATGATTGTATTTCATGTAGGTAGTTTGTTTTTATTTTCGTTGGCTTCATTTTCTTTTTTTGATTATTTTCTATTTTAGATTGAGTGATATAATTATTTAAAAATTGCTGAATAGTATAAGAATCCACTATATGAATCATCATTCTACCAATGGCCATACATTCCTCTGTAGTTGTTTCTGAATAACTTAATAATTTTGATACTGGATTCATATTTGCAGGCACTGCTACCCCCATACTATTTCTTTTATTGTTATTGATGATATTATTACTATTATTATTACTATTGTTATTATTATTACTTGCTGAGGTTGTTGTTCCCACTGTTTTTTTGGTTAGCCATGCTAAATTATTATTGGGAGAATAGCGATGGTAATGATGATAATCTTCTAAAGAATGTCTTTCTGAACGAATATCTTTGATAATAAAACTATTATGAGAGGAAGATTTATCTGTATCTGATAAACAACTAGATGTCTCTATGTAATCGTCATGTAGTAATTTTTTATTATGATATAAAGTTGGATGTAACTTCATAGATCTTGAAGAACGGAGGGCTGTTGATGTCGCTGATGATGTTAATGGTGGGGGTGATTTATTTTTTTGCCGTGATAAATAGGAAAAGAGTGACTTACAAGATTCATGTTCTTCGTTGTTATCCTCTTTCAATCCATTGAATCTAAAGGATGATTTTTTACTTTCCGAACTTATTGAAATTAAATCCAATTCTTTGGTCATTTTGGCGTTTATGTCGATTATCAAGGTCGTCGAACTTTTTTATTGTTATTACTATTATATAAAAAAAAAAAAAAAAAAACTAAAGCTAAATAGCAGTTATTAATAAAGGATGAAATAAGAAATAATATAGAATATATAAAAGAGAAAAGAAAAAAGAAGAAAGGTTGAACAAATAAACAGAAAATAAATATCGGAAACTTACAAGTAAATATTACTTTTTTTTTTTTTTAGGAAGAATATAAATTCAAATCAAGACAAATTATTACATTATATTTTTAATATAAAATACTAACAATACTTGCTTCATTAATGAATGGTATCAGTATCTATCTACATATAATTATTGGAAACCATAAAGCTTATTTATTTAGTTATTGGTGAGGGATTCAAGTATAAACTCGATTAATAATTTTTCATTGAAAAATCGATATAATTAAGGAATGGATATTTACCTAAAATAGCAATGAATATATCATATATAATCTAATAAATGATACGGTATACTATTATTGATACTTTTTATTCTAATAAAGTAAAATGATGAATAGATGTTAAATATAAGTAATAATATTCTTTCTACCGAATTTTTGGCTAAATATTTATTTTATAAAAAAAACAAACAAATATATATTTAACTACTAAACACTAGACCATCATGGGTTCTGAAAAATTAATTTTTTGATCAAGAGATGATCATTAATTTTGTAATTTTTATTTTATCTTACTTATTTTTGGTTAATTCATTACCAATTCCAGAGAGGATTTTTTCCATTATTTTTTATCATGAAATAAGCGACTATATATATATCGATTCCATAACAATCTTTTTTATTATTATTATGTAATACTAATTTATCTTTTTTTTTTTTTTTCTAATTCTTATGAAAAAAAAACGATTTCTATCATCACTTTATAATGGAGTATATATGAATGCATAATACGATTTATTTTTTTTTCCCCTTATCTTTTAACCTGTAATAGTTGTAAAATATTTTTTAATAAATTCAGTTATTTTTATATTTTAATATACTTGTATAAAAAATAATTTAAAACAATCAAATCAGCATTTTTCATACTTTTAAAAAAAAACCTTATTTGATACTTGATTCAATTATTTGATACTTGTCTCTTTTTTAAATAAATTCTAGACCTATGATGAATTTATAACTAAGTACATACTATTTGAGCAATATTATCTACTATAATTTATGAATTCAAATAAAGAAAAAAGTATATATACCTACCCCCCTTCCCCTTATTTTTTTTTTTTTTTTAAATTAGCATTCAATAAAGAATAGGAACACATTATTATATTATTTATTTATTAAAAAGGTATTATAATTTTGGTATTAAAAAAGAAAAAGATAAATGGTAAAGATTAAAAGTTTTCTACAGCGATGATATCCCAGCAACCTGTATCAATTCTTACAAGGCCATTTAAGCGAGCTAAGGTCTCAACAACTTCATCTTTTGTAATAGTAGGAGAAGAAAATGAAGAAGTTGATGAATCAGTTGTATTTTCTTGAATAATGACCATAGACTCTAACCAAGGAAATAAATCTGGAGATGACCATAATGATCGAATTATTTCCCAAAAAGCGAATGTACAATTTGATGGTAAAGAATGAAGTGTTAATTGATTTAAATTTGGAAACATAAGTTTTACTTTAGCCCAATCTAAAGGAATATTAGATAATAAACCTATATCTAAAATGTGTATATTTGGAAACACTAAAGAAGTATGATGATGTATTAATTTTTGTAATGGCAACATTGAGAAATTAAAGGATTGTAAATGATTTTGTATGTTCGTTAAGAAAGAAAATAATTTTGTATCCTCATCACTGAAAGCACTAATGCTTGTCGTCGTCGTTGTTGTTGGTGCTGTTGTTGATGTATTATTATTTTCATCTAATGGTGAAATAGATAAAGTACGAAATAGAATATTATTATTATATTTTGTTAATACATTCCAATAGTGAATAGGGTTCGATGCTACTATATTTAAATCAACAGTCGTAGATTTATTATAATGAATAAGGATATTTTTTAAATATTCCATTTCCGATTGATTTGAATCCAAAATAAAAATTTCTTTTGCATTTAATTTTTTATATGATGCTGGAAAAGGTATTGGTCGAATGCTGTTTGGAAGGATGGATCTATGGTCTAATATAATAGTATTCTTCCATAATGTGTAATCCATTGATAATCGTTGAAATCGTTTACAAGCACTAATAATAATAAAAACATGATGATTAAATAAAAAACAAAATAAAAAAACCCCAATCCAAGTTCCTTCCCTTCCACTCTCTCTTTCTACCTCTTTTTCCCTGTCTAGACAACTTACTTTGCAAAATAGATTAAATTTAGATGATTTTCTTGTTTAATCAAGTGAAAAATCGATAAAAGAAGTTCATCAGGTAAATGATGTATGTGAGTCATGATGGAATAAAATGAATAAGAAAAGTAATAAATAAATAAATAAATAAAAAAGAGAGAGAAATAAATTTTCCATCATGATTTCTTCTCCCCTCCTCCTTAATATAGATTTCTTCCTGCTAAGTAGAGCATTTTTTATGTCATTTTTACAGTCATGCGCCTTTGTAACTGACAACATGATGGTTCATGCTATTTGTTTTTAAACCCCGAGCGGTTCTTTTGGTTATTTTTATAATACCATCACATGTTTAAAAAATCCCATTTTCCTCCTATCAATTTCCAAGTCTTTTTTATATGTATTTATCAACAAATAGCACGTTCTCAGGGAGAATATGTTTATATAATAATAAAAAGAAATTCACCGTTTTTCTCTTTTTTTATTAAATTCATTTTCTTTCCCTCTTGCTCTCTCTCTCTCTCTCTCTCATACACCCATTACCTTTTTTTAAATAAAATAAAATAGAATTAACAATTAGTATACCTGATTAAATTAGTTCTTTATAATATCATCAATTGATTTCCATTGGTTCTTTTTACGGTATTGTGAAAGATGATGTCATTAAACGGTAGTTCTACACTAACAGCAAATAGATATACATATAATTAATCTAACCTTAATTAGGAAATTATCAATGTCTTATTATAATCTTGCTCTAGATTAAATAAAATCAAGTTGTTTAAAAGGAAAGGAAAAAATATATATCTATTCAATAATCTATCTATTGCCACTTTCAATAATTTTCCTCATGCATCCTATGCCGTTGCCATATTTTAATATTTACTCTTTATATAAATGCTCGAGGCCTTTTTCTTTTTTTTAATAATAAACATTATAAATATTACTTTTTGGTTCACTTTTTATTTATTTTCAGATGTTTATTGATGTTTGATAATATAAATATTTAAATAGTTTAAAATCATTTTAAGCCATTCTTAAAAAGGAACCACTTAGCTTAATCTTAATATATATATAAATAAAAAACCATTAACAATAGTATAATTTATTTATTTATTTTAAATCACCTTCCATCAACTTGCACTTGTAAAATTAGTACTAATGCTAGCTTATATTCCATATTTAATCAATAATCATAAATTTTATTTCTTATTATTATTATTATAGTTTTGCTGGTCATAAAAATAGTAAAGACCATTTAAATAATATCAGCAGTTTATATTTTTTTGATTATAAAATAAAATAACTTGTTTATCCTTTATTTATTTATTCCTTTCATTTTGTCGCTCAGGATAGCGATTCTATTTATGTTTAAAAAATATATAATATGTATTTATTTTTTTATCAGTCTTATGTTACTCACAGCCGTATATCCTTGACCATGTATTCATTTCCCTTCTTTTCTCTCTTTCTCTTTCTCTCAAATATTTAAACTTGGTTTTAAAAATGATTAAATTTGAAATTTTTTACTTTTATAATAATATCAAGTTTTTTTTTTAAGCAAACCATATATAAATTTCTTATTTTTTCATTTTTTTTACTTTTATTAAATCATTGTACCTACTGCCGTGCAGGATAGTAATGCTACCAATGTTTAAAATATTTACTTTTATTCATTTGGTCATCAATCTCACATCCTTGACTGTATGTCCTTGACCGTATCTCCATTCTCCTTCTCTCTAAAGAAAAAATTTGTTTTAGTGTAAATAAATTAGAGTAACTTTCTTTCTTTCTTTCTTTTTTTTACTCTTTGTCAAATTTTAAATACTATTTTGTATAATAAATATTTCCTTTTATTTCTTTTTATTTTAATTTTTTTTTTATCTCATTTTACCTTTATCTTATATTATGTCGACAATGGTATTACCAATGATGCTCCTTAAATTCGAGTACTGTTTTTTGGAGTAACCGCTCCTGAAGTGGCTATTCCATACGGCAATCACTTTCATCTCTTTTACCTACTCTCAATATACTTCAAATAATTTTTTAATTTTTTAATATAAATAGAACCAATTTTTCTCTCTTTCTTTTTCTTAAATTGTCAAATTTTTATAATAAATTATTATCTACTAAATAATTATTAATCTTGTCCATTTTATAAATCATATTTTATAATTTTATATTATTTTACTTATAACATATTCATATTACTGAAATTTATCTATTTTTTATAACAAACTATATTATTTTTCTTATTTTTATATTTTACTTTTATATTTATTTACTTAAATATTTTTTAACAACTCTAAATTTAAATTATTTTTAAATTTTTATATTATCTTCATTTTACATTGCGGTTACTGAAATCTTACTTTAATCCTGCAACTATATTACACTTTTAAATTTTTATATTTATTTTATATTTTATATTTTACTTTATTTTCTTTTCTTTTTATTCCTTTATATTAAGTCGTTCCACTTATAAAACAGGAGCTGGTGCTCACTGGAATTATATTATTCATATCAAATATTACTTATAATACTCATTCCTCATTTCAAAAAAATAAATCTTAAACAAAAACTCACACAACACTAAATTAATCCACAACAACAACAAAGGAAATTTTATTTTTTAAACAAACAAAATAATCCACAACAATACTCATTCCTCTTTTCAAAAATAAAACTTCACAAAATCCATAAATAGGATAAAATATTACCCGAAAACCAGCCGCAAAAAGTTGAGGGACGACTGGGAATCGAACCCAGAACCTGTGGATCTGCAATCCAATGCGATAGCCATTACGCCACCGTCCCTCAAGGTTGAGGGGACATTTGGAAAAAAAATCATGATAGTAAGAAAAATATTTTTAAAAAATTAAATGAGATTAGAACGGATATAGATAATAGAAACGGTGGGAATTTTATTATTGGAGAGGGAAATATTGATACCATAAAATATTTGAATAATAAAGCTACAATTGTTAATAATAAAGCAACAAAAAATGAATATACGTAGAATAGAGAAGAAAGAAAAAAGAAAAGGAGTTTTAAACCAGCAATTCCAAAAAATAGATATAAAAATAAAGTTCGAACTCCTTCCCTAATAGTAAATATATGCACAGGGGGAAAATTTACCAAGTTTTTTTGTCGGAATTTTAAATTTCAACAATATAATAGTTTTTAAATATATGGTTTGTATTATTTGAAAATCTCCTTTACAAAAAATCAATGTTCTAGATATTATATTATGACTTCGTTTTATTTATCTAAGTTATAATTAACAATTAAATTGTATATATTAATATTAGTACTATATAATTATTGGCGCAATATTATAATATATATTTGTGTTGGCGTTATTGCACTATCATTGCTACTAACTCAGAATAATGCCAAAGCCTAAAAATTTTTAAAATCCGAGTTTGATATATAGCAAAAAAAAATAATAAAATTAAAGTCAGATTAAAGGGCTAGAGTTCAAATAAGTAGAAATATGCAGTTTAGCAATAATTTAAGATTAAAATAAAAATTATAACAAAAGTTTTGAAAACGAGAAAAAGCTTCATCTTTATTAAATTGGAAATAAAATTGAGTTTATATATTTTTTTAAGATACACAAAATATCATTAAAGTTATTAATCAAAAAAAATAATGAAAATTATAATTAAATCACTACGGGCAAATTGGTAAAATAGTGATTAAGAATTATTTCACTCAGATCAAGTTCTCTGTTTTAAAATTTCGACTTCATTTTTTTAATTTTTAGTTCAATTTAAGAATAGCTTGTTTTTAAACATAATAGTGTTATTATACTATTTATTACAAGCGTTATGTTTTAAAAATTATTAAATAAAATTTATGGAGATTATTCAGATACATGCGATCGCAACTATTCGCTCGCGAAAGATAAAGTATTTTGTTATTGAAGCATTTTCAACCAGCACTATAACTATGATTCTTGAATTTATCATATTAAAAATCAAAAGTAAAAAGAGAGATGAAGAAAAATGTGAAGCTTTTGGTTAAACTTTATTCAAACGTTTTAAAAAAGTGATATATTTATACTTTTTAGTGGATTAGTGATAATAAACTTAATTTGTATATTACATAGTATGAAATAAAGTTATAGAGTTATCTAATCATTATAGCGTGGATTAGAATAGAATATAAAGTATGTATATGAAAATGGATTTACAGAATTGAAAGATTTAAGTTTATGATATAGGACAAGTTAATATAAATAGTTCATTTTATATTAGGTATACGGTAGTGATTTTATAATAAATATCAAATATTTTACGTGAAGTAAAAGCGTATTATAGATCACGAAGCCATTCAATGTTATTATTTTATATTAAATACAACACTCTAATCATAAATCCAAAAGCTATATAGAGACCAACTTGAAAACAAGAATATAAAATAATAGCCTTTTCATCTTTTTATACTTTTATGATTTTAAGTTAGACATTTTTATTTTTTGCATAAGAATGTCTATTTTATTTAATGTGCTTTGTTGATGATCTTTACGTAAAGTTGTTTTCATTTTTAAGTTTTTGTTCTATTTTACTCTTCTACATTTTGTAATTATTTCTAAACAAAATAAAAAACTCTAATAGAACGGTACACGAATTCGACAAAGAGATGACCACATAAACACGTTATGATGATAAGGATATTGTTTCTAAAAATTAAAAAATATTAGAATGAGTATAGATAATAATAACGACAGTAAGTTTATTATACAAAAAGAAAATAACAATTTAATTATAACTAATAATGTTGTAAAATGTTTAACTAATGGAGCTACAACTAGGAATAATGAAGAAATAAAAACTAAAAATATGGATAGTGAAAAAGGTATAAGAAAAAGGAACTTTGAACAAAAAATAAAGATAAAAAAGTCCACAGCTCGAATCAACTTCTTAAATTAGATCAATATGTCAAATTTGATATGATGATCAAATTAAACAATAATAAAATAAAATAAATAAATAAAAAAAAGCATCTTTTTACTAAGAAAAGTTTTATTTAAAAGAGAATAAAACAAATTATCATTTAGAAAAAAATAAAATTTCCCTTTAAAAGATAATATATATACAAATATATATAAACAGAAGAAAACGGCATAAAAAAAAGAAAATGGTTTTAAACAGTAGGAAAATCAACTTGATTATATTTTATTTTCAAAATTCACTATATTTTTATTAAAATAAAATAAAATAAAATAAAATAAAATAAAATAAAATAAAATAAAATAAAATAAAACAAAGTAAACATTGGATTAGAGATTGCTTCAGATCTTACATGTAATCGGGAAGATGTAATAAAGCTGTCATTCCTTCCTTCTGCATTTCCGATGTTATCATTGGGAGAAAATGCTTAATGGCAGAATCTAGATCGCTGGTATCATCACCATTAATACTTAATCTCATTTTCCCACCTTCTATTACATTTATACTTGTTGAATAAGCATATTTTCTTTCCACGTACCATTTATCTTTGTTTTCTACCATATGCTGTATTATTTCCATGGTTTCTTTCTCTTCAGATGTAATAAGACTAGCTCTAGGCACCTTACCAGATAGTATATCCTGTATATCAAACGTGGTAGAAACTGACGAACAACCCCAGCCCCATGCATAACAATCTTCCTCTATATCCCAGGTACCATCTTCTTCCATCTGAACTGTTGCATATCCCTGCTCATAACTATATGCCCAATCTTCACTATAACAATCAGTAATTGTCCAACCTTCATTTCCATCTTCTAATATAGAATTTACTTTGACATAATCTTTTGTGTACACTGCTTTACAAAATTCTGGATATGGAGTGTCATCCCAAATACCTAATTTTGCCGGAATACGGTAGTTATGTTCGCCTGTATCTCGTTCTTTCACATATATACTTTTTGCCAGGTCTATATAACCACTTAATGCTAACCATAATACATTCGTAGAGGGAGATACATCTGATATCATCCCTTTTGATCCTAAGTATACGGCTTTTTGTTCATCGTCTAAATATTTTCTTAAATTTTCATCCTGCCATAATTTATCTAGCATCTCCAGGTTTTCTGAGTTACAATGTATCAAAGAAAATGGTTTTTCTATAGTTACGTCTACCATGTCTAATTTTCCCTTGCGAATATAATATAGATTCATGTCTCTTATGTTCGATAATTCAGGACCTATGTATCTCATACCAAATATAAATTCCTTTTCATGTGCCAAACGATTTGCCGCGCTGCAATATCTTGTATTCCATACACGTATTACTTTCTTTACTACATCCTCATCTTCTAATTGTACACACTTAATCATAGGCACATCTACCTCCGAAAAATAGAATGTCTTCATTTGATATAGTAACTTGATATCTCCACCTCGTTCCAGAATACGGTTAAGAAGGATTCCAGGTCCACCTTCGATAAATAATCTAATGCGATCAGGTTTTCTACCTAATGCAAGAGAAGTATAAGGATCACAGAATTTGGCAATATAAGAAATGATTTCATTGGATAAATTCATGTTGTTTACTTTTTATTTTTATTTTTATTTTTGAGAAATAAAGATGAATTTTATTATAAAAAGATTTTGATTTATATTTATATGTTTTCTATCGGTATGTAAAATATATTAAAG
>MU612122.1:0-31383 GCA_025201675.1 Cunninghamella echinulata
AAAAATTAAAAAATTGATTTTTATAAAAAATAGAAGCGGGATTTTAAAATTTATTACTGATCAAAATATAATAGTGTGTTATATATACATAAAATCTATACTGAAACGGGTGTAATCCATTGTTTAACTACAGTGCTTGATCCTAAAGTTGGATGTAGAAATATATATTTAAAAAAATACTCTAAATCTCTTCTTCTTTGTTCAACAAAAGTGGGTGTAAATTTCCCTACAACTTTTTTTGGTGGAAGTTTTGGAATTGATGATTTTAGATGTGGATATTGTTTAACAAGACGTTGGCGTATTTCAACAAAATCAGAATATCGTTTACGGACGGTGATAGGTGTTCCCTTTTTTTTTTTTTAAAAAAAAATAACAACATTAAATAAATAAACAAGAAACCAATGACAGAGTATAATAATGATAAAAAAAACTCCAGAATATGATATTTTAATTACCATATATTAATTCTATTTTTATAATTACCTTATTACTGAAAACTGTACAACTATAGCATATATAACTTCCATAACCTACACCGATTCGTAATGGGTGACTCACTATAGCATCTGTAGCAAATAGCTTATTTTCGGTTGCATCACTATCATTATAAAAGTTTATTTGAACAGGCGCACCAGGGACAGGTGATGATTGTGATATACCCAAATTTTTAAATAAAGGAATTGTTAATCTAGATCTTCGCTCTGTTTCATTTTGTATTTCAGGAAATTCATCAAACTATGTGTATAAATATATAAATAGATAATAATAGTTCATAATCAGTATTAATTTTTTAAAAATAAAACAAAATCATGATGATATATCATAATATATATGTATATATATTCCATATTCTATATTCATTTTTTTTTTTTACCGATAAGGATTGTCTACCATGAGGTTGAATAAAACTTGAATGATCTAATTGTTTTGGAGAAGGTGCATCAATGACATTAGCTGGTAGTGAAAACATACTAAGAGTACTATTTGATTTTGGTAAAGGGTCTATATTATTATTTTTTATATTATTATTTTCAGCATTTATTGTTGAGGATTGAGTTGGTGTGATAGGTTCGGATTCATCTATGGATATTGTATTTATTTGATATATAAGTTTATCTTCTTGATTAGCAGTTGATGTCCATGGAGTGGATAAAGAGGGAGAAGGGCGTGAACTAAAACGAGATTGATTAAAAAGGTTATTAAATGTATTTGATTCTGTGGTTACTTTTTTAGTTGTAGGTGTAATTGTAGTTGTTGGTTGGGGTATAACTTTTTCATTATTAAAACTATCTTTTAATCCAGTAGCTGTATTTTCCATCTTTTTATTTTGAAGTGCTTTTACAAAGGGTGTTTCTATTGTTGTGCCTGAATATATTTTAAGTTAGTTTGGTATTTTATAAAAAAATTATAGTATTAACAATAACGATAATAATAATAGTAATAATAAAAGAACATATACTATATATTTACCATTTGAAAAAGGTTGTATTTTTTTTTGAACTTGGTTTATTGCTTGTTGAACTTGTTGTTCCCATGTATCTATTTCTTCTTTATTAAAAGCATCATCATACTCATCTTGAAGTTTTACCAAGCTTTTTATTGAATCACGTATATCTTTTTTTAAAGTAATATCATCTGATGATTGTATTTTAACTGAAACTTGTTGACATTGATCCAAAGTATCCATAAGTTGCCTCTGAGAATTCATTATATATGTAAAAGAAACCGTTTCCCTTTTTAGTTGGGATTGAAATATAATATTACAATAAAAAAAAAAGAGAGAGAAAAAGAAAAAGAGATATAAATAATTTATTTATTTGTTTAAAAAATTCACTTTTAAATTCAAATGACCCATGGTTACACACACCGAAACTCACGGAGCATAATTTTATCGATATATTTTTTAAAATTCAGTTGCCAATCGTTGCTAAGAAGACGATGCCAATTCTTTATAAACTATTATGTAGTATATAAATATATTATACATACTTATACATAAACATATTGGCAATGTCAAAATAAATTGAATTATACAATTTATTATAGTAATTGCTTATATTAAAAAAACCAGTAAGTTTTATTTTAATGGCATTTTTTTAAATTATTGTAACTATTCAATCAATAAATTGAACAGGTAGTGCTTTTTTCCCTAAAAAAACCCTTATCTGCGTGAAATGCATAAAGTTTTAATTATTTTATAAAAATTATATATAAATACAAGTTTATCTAAATTAAACAATTATTACTTTTTAATAGCTAAGGCTATCAGATATTAGAATATTCAAATAAAATGAGCGGCCAATTTGGTTTATTATATATAGTATTTTAATTTTAAAGGTAATGCTTAAAAAAATGGGGGGGGGAGAGGAATATGAGAAATTTCGATCCCAAAAAATTTTTTTCATTCTCTTTCCTTTTTCAAACAAAAAATAATAGAGGTATGGTTTTACCTCGGTTACCGTCTATTCGAGAATTAATTAAGCTTTATGGACTAACAGCAAAATCACAACTAAGTCAAAATTTTATACTGGATAAAAATATCACTGGTACAATGCATTTCTTTTTATTTTGATTTTTATTATTATTACTATTATTATTGTTATTGTTTTTTCTGACAAGTATACCACTTTATATTAGACAAAATCGTTCGTTGTACTTCACTATCTGAAAAGACACCCTTAGTATTAGAAGTAGGTCCAGGTAACAAGATAATAAATATAAACAAACAAACAAATAAATAAATAAATAGAAAAGAATATTATTTAATGAGGATTAACAATTTATAAATATATATTATTTGTATTTGTTAGGGCCTGGTTTATTGACACGATCTATATTAGATTCGGCTGCACGTAATGTAGTAGTAGTAGAAAAAGACGATCGTTTCTTGCCATCTTTACACGTAAGGATAATAAAAATAAAATAATAATATATGTTGAAAAAGTACAGTTCAATACATTAAAAAATAATTTAAATAAAAGAATTTTTATTATATATTAATATTAATGTTTTATGAAAATAGCAACTGTCCGAAGCATCCGAAGATAGATTAAAAATAATTCATGGCAACATATTAGAGTTGCAACATCAAACCATTTTAAATAAAGCAAATATCAACCATACTTCAAAAATCATCACTGAACCCGTACATATTATGGGCAACTTACCTTTCAATATAGCTACGCCTTTATTAATACAATGGCTTCATATGTTAGCAGTTAGGCAAGGTATATTTGGTATTTCTACTCAAAGCGCTTGGATGACGTTAATGTTTCAAAAAGAAGTTGGCGATGTAAAAAAAAAAAACAAATAACATTCTTACTATCATCGCAATTATGATTATGATTATTTAATAGAATGTTCTTTTTTTTATTTTCATTTTCATTTTTTAAACTTGATTGAATAGAGAATAGTAGCAAAAGAATCTACAAAACACCGTGGTCGCTTGGCTGTCATGACTCAAAGTTTATGTGATGTGAAAGAAGTTTATCATGTCCCTGCATCGATTTTTGTTCCAAAACCAAAGGTAAATAGTAGTAATAATAATAATAAAAATAGGTGTTTATTAAGGTTACATTTGAATATAAAAAAAGTTAATAATATATGATATAGGTGGATGCTAGTGTGGTGCAATTGATTCCAAAAGATAATATATTTAAAAACCAAGAAGGTGCATATTTTACATTGGAAAATCTATTACGATATTATTTTACTAAACGTCGAAAAACTATTGGCCATATTACAAGGTAGGCAATATATATATATATATATATATATATATGTGTGTGTGTGTGTGTTATAAGGTGAGTTCTTAACGGTATTGCTATTGTTATTATTTTCTACTCTTTTAGACGGCTTATGAAGGATGCCTTAATTTCTAAAGAAGTAATAGCGGAGATGGAAACTTTTCTGGACTTTAATGCACGACCTGAAGATATTTCAACTCATAATTATTGCCAAGCTGCTAAGCATTTATATCAACATAATATTATAGATCTTCCTCTTTAATTAGAAATTATTATTGTTTCCTAATAATAAATTAATACTTAAAACTGAAAAAATGGTAAATAGGAGTCCTTATTTTATAATAACCAATTAACATAAAAACATGACCATGAAGCCATTATATAGTATACTTAATAGCTGGATTGTTTTATAGATTAGAAAGAAAGAGCGACTTCATAAAAATAGTTTTGATGAATCTTTTGATACCCATTATTTGACAGCTAAAGAATGGTCATATTCATGCTTTATTTTTACATTAATTTAATTAATTTTACAATAGCTATCAATTTTATTTATTTATTTGTTAAATTATTAATAGTAGGATCAAAAATAGACTAAACAATTGTAATAATGAGATGATGTACAACACTGATTGAATTCGTTTTATAAGGCCATGATATCCAAAGATTGGACATGATGATCAATCTAATTTTATGAAGCTTGGAATAGACACGAAGGGTATACTGAAAAAATTACCGAAAGCTGATGTAATAATGCTTTTTTTGGTATTTTAATGAAAGGTAATTCGATTGATTTAAATTCAATTACTTATAAAGTATGTTTTACTAAGATGTTTTATTAATATTAATTTATTGTTATTATTATTGATATTTTTTGTAATAATAAATATGTACCAACTTATGGTATAGATAAAAACCCAGATTATAGGGTATGAATCACTTTGGCACTTTTTGTCTTGTTACAAAAAAGCATAACCTTGATCATTCTTTCTTCTTTTAAATCATTTGTTAAATTAAAGGTACATATTACTATACGTATATATATATTAATATTATGTCATTTTAATTGACATTTTTATTAACTGCTTACAAAGAAATGAAAGGTTTTTGAATAACTACAATCGGTCTTGTTTAAAGATTGTTGATGCAATTTTTACTCTTCTAAAAATAACATATAGCGACAAAAGTATTATGCGAAATAGTGAAAATTGGTGGTATGTTGTAAGATAGAAACAACAATATGTGTGTAAAAATTTAATCATTTTTGTATCATTGATAAAATGAGGGCTGTTTTGATAGAAAATAATGCTATTAACGATATTCTTTTGAAGCAAAGAAATCTCCTCTAGAAGTTGAAGGTTTTTATATTTCATTATTTCTTTTCAAAGTCAATAGTAGCTTGCCTTTCTTTTGCGATGTTGAGTTAATATAGATCTTTTGGATGAAATTTCCTTTTTAGGATTTATTTATGCTAATTTATTGGTGAACACTAGTACATTATTTTTAAAAATAGGTGAAAACATGAAATGTAAAATAAATAAAAAATTAAATACATTAAAATAGCTTGGGTTCGTTTATTAAGAACAATTATGTACGTGTTAATTTAATAAAATAAAGTAAAATAAAATAAAATATAATAATTGTATTGAATAGAGACCAACAACAGTGATATCTTGAAGTTTTAATATATATGCATTTAAAAAGGCAATAAAAGCATTTAATCAACAAAAAAAAAGAAGATAATAAAAAATGAGTTAAATTCACCAAAAAGATCTTAATAAGAGTCTTAAAAAATAAAAAGGGCGGAGTATAGTAAAATATGTAGCTTAGCAGTTGAAATAATTAAAAAAGCTATATGTTGAAGAATATTATTAAAATTTAATTGCTTAAAAAGTAAATGCACCGCACGTACACACGTACATATAAATATATATGAATAAGCTGATTATCTAAATGCAATCTAATATATAATAAGAATATGTAAATACTACAATAAAAAAGTTGTAAGTGAGAAAAAAATCGGTGTTTGAAGTATATTGCCATAAAAATAAATTTTGCCCAGAAAAATTTTCCCCTTTTCTTTCTCTCTTTTTTTTTTTTTCACAACTATTTTAATTATATGAGTTACCTTTTTTCTTTACCTACCACTGGTGCTATATCATTTGCTGATTATTTAAATTCTACTGGAAGTTATACTTCTGAAATATCAGATGCAACTGCTCAAAGAGGACGTTTACGTACAGTATTAAAAGGACATAAAAAAGAATCACAAGAATCACGCGATTTAGCAACTATTATCAATGTATTAATTAAAAAGAGCATTTTTTTTTTCTTAAAAAAAGGATACCCATAGAGCTCTTCTTTTAATCTCTTTATTCTTCTTGTTTCTTTATCTTTCTTTTTACTCTTACCATTATATAGACAATTGAAGATTATCTACCTTACTTAATTAGTATTATCAACTGTTTGGAATCTGGTGAACTAAAATTAAAAACTAGCATAGGTATAATGATACAGTATATATATATATATATATATATATATAATACTCTTTATTAAAATAAGCTATTGTTATTATTATTATTCTATATAGAGACATCTTGGAGATCTACGTTAAGTGATCATATAATACACACTGGAAGCAACGCACCAAGGATAGTAGGAACAGATATTTATTATGAACTTACTTTTGTGCTCTTAACCTATGCCTATGCCACATCGTTACAAGGTAGCGAGTATTTAAAAAATATACAAAATAATGGTAGTGATATGTCGACTGTTTATAACAAAGCCGCCGATGCATTAAATACTGCTGCTAGTGTATTTTTATTTATTGCTGATCAAGTTATACCAAAGTTAACTTCAACTACTGACAACAAACCTGTGGAAGCTTATCGTGATGTATCTGTAGCTTTATCAAAGTATGTTTATATATATATGATCGTCATTACTAATGTTATACCTCTACGATTGATTAATATTTTTTAATATATCTATTTATAATTAGGATGACACTCGCTGATGCACAAGCTGTAGCCATCAGTAAAGCGATCATGCCTGGAAAATTGTCAAATTCATTAGCTGCTAAATTATATATTGGTGTTGCTGGTCAATATGAAATGGCTTATGGATTAATATCTGCTAGAAAAGGCGGTCAAGAAATATCAACGGATTTGAAAAAATATTTATCAGATGGTACATTATTTTACAAGGTAAACGAAAAAGAGAAATAAAGAGCAATAATATAACATAATCAATAATAAAATAAAATAAAATAAAGAGAAAAATGTAAATATTAAACTACTTTATATTTATATATTTATAATTATTTTTATAAAAATAGGCAATGGCAAAGAAATATTTAGCTTTGGATGCCAATGGAAATCAGTAAGCACGGATTAAGATAAAAGAAATGAAATAAATAAATATAGTGTTTTTTATAGTGTAATAATAATAATAATAATAATAATAATATATAATAGAAAAATGGGTGTTGCCGTTGGATTTTTAAGAGACTGTAAAGCTGATTTGAAATCTGTTCAACAATTAAGCCTATCTAAACCTCATTTTCTCAAATCAACTACAGTCGCATCAAGGGCATTAAAAGAAGAAGAGAATGTGAATGAATTATTAAATAAATTTACAATGATCAATGATACGGTAATGTATATAAATAAATAATACCAAAAAAAGAGCAGTAGTTTATAACAGTTACTAATCATTAATATTATATGATTTTATTATGGTTTTATTACATAATAGGTGGCATATCAAGCAGTTCCTACGCGACAAGAATTACAAAAAATGATACCCAGTGGACGTGGAATCCTAGAATTAAAACACTATTCCCTTCCACAAGCAATTTTTGGACAGATAAGTAATACTATTGGTCAAGAACAAGCGTCCTATGCTCGTAGTGGACGTTACTGGTGATTATTTTTTTTTTCCATTTTATTTTTATATTATATTGTACAAAGCATATTTCATTTTATTTGATTTAATAAATTGGTATGTATTTCTTTTAGGTAAATAATAATAATGATGTTCAGTGAGGTGATTTTAGTTTATATAATTTTTTAGCTATATCCCAAAAGATAATATCTATAAAGGGGAGTGTATTATAGAAAACAAATTAAAAAAAATCGGAGTTCAATATTAAGAGAAAATGCATAATTTAAAATGGTTTTGATTTCGAACTAGGTCTTTACTTACAAAGATTAACAATTTCAGAAAATAGATATTTTAACTTTATTTTAAAAACAGTATCTGTTACATGAAGGGTACTATTATAAATGGATAAATATATTTATTAGCTATTTCTAAAAAACATATATTACAAATATTTATAGTTATAATATGAATATTGTTTACTTCACAAGTTGAATAAATTCTTGATCATTTTTCTTTTCTTGTATAGTTGTACTTAATTCAAGTTGTTGAGTATGATATAGTTGAATAAAATCTAATATTTTTATAGCATGCATTTCAGAGTTTTGAACACCCTTTTGGATCACTTTACAATAAAGATACTCTTCATTTGTTGTTTCCTTATTTAATTCTATTTCAGAGCTTAACAAAACAATAAAAGTATAAATAGTAATATATGTATAAATTATATTAATAAAGCAGAATTATAAATTTATTTTTTATATTAATTATTACTTTGTAGGGATAATCCGAAGGTACCATTGTTTAACTAATAATAATAATAATAATAATAATAGTATATTAATATCAATATTAATGAAAGATGTATTATTTCAGTAAGAATCCAATTTATAGTATATATATTTCCAATATAATCATAACAAAATTACTAAGATGCAGGTTTTCTAATAATATATTAACTTCATATAAAACAGTTTGATCATCCAATTCTTCAGTAATTTTACAATGAACTGTTTCTTTTTTTGTATTATCTGTTGCTAATTTACGTTTTTTATTATTTGTTATAAATTGAACATGAACTAAATCTACTATACGTTTTATTTGCTCTTCAATATTATTAAATAGTATTTCATATATACAATTTTTTAATTCAAGTTCATTCATAGTAAAAGATAAAAAAAGAATAAAATAAAAAGGATCATTCAAAAAATAAATTATGCTCTTAAAAAATGACGCGGGCTTTAAATTGAAAACAAAGATAATTTTTTTTCCGGTAAACTTCAGTTTTATTTCATTTTTTATTTATATCAAGCATCTTCATTATTTTAGTCTTTTGCCTACCATTTATTTTTCTTCCATGTCAGCAATAAATAATTTGAAATCTATATTAAACGAATTAAATGGCATATCAACAAAAAATGAAGGCAAATCTAAATCTAGTTTTTTTACTACGGACTTCGAGCCTTTGGTGCAGAGTTTAGCAACAGTAGTAATGTCAGAAACTAGTGATCATGATTTGGGTATTTATATATATTATTTTTATTATTATTAATTTTTTTTTTACCAAAATATATATTTTATAGCTTTTGTTTAACGTTACTATTTTTTTTTTTTGCTTTTGTTTTTTTTCTTTTCTTTTCTTTTTCTTTTTTATATAATAGAATATGTAACTTCGCTCTTACTGAATCAGGAACGCGGGCTACTTAAATTTATGATAACAAATATACAATCGAAAGATCTAACAATAATACGTGCTGAAACAACGGCTATAGAATTTATCATATCATTTATTCCAAAAGCAAAATCTATTTTACAATCCCATTCGACAACACTTGAAGTATGTTTATAGATAATTTTAAAAAGCTGGAGATAAAAAATGGTTCACAAAACGCGATCTAATTATATATATATATATATGTGTGTGTGTGCATGCATATTTATAGAAAAGCTGTATAATATTATATGGGGCCTTTTCATCAAAAATACGACTTTTATCCATCGAATTATTAATTGAATTAATGAAAAACAACTTATTCTTAAATACAAATACTCTAGAAATCAGAAGAATTTATGAAAAGTAAATTAAATACTTAAAATATATTAATAGTATTAGAGTAACATACATTTCCAACACTATTAAAGATCCTAGTGTTAATTAATTGTTTTTATTTAGGTTTAAATTCGAAATGTTTCTTAAAACTTTATCTAGTTCTTTAAAAGGAAAAATTATGGAATTACTTGGAACTATTGCAAAATATCATCCTGATCAACTTGAGCAAAAGGAAGGAAGTTATTTATTAAGAGTATTTACAAATAATTTGACAACTGAACTACAAAAAAACGAAAGTAGTCACTCAATATTGACTGGTGCATTATTAGGGATTTGCTGCTTACTTTCCAATGAGAAATTTAAAATATCTGCGGGTATGTAATTTAATAGTAACATAATAATAGTAGTAATATGTATTTCAAGTATTCATTTTAATATTAAATTTAACTTTATTAATAGCATCTAATGAAGCAAAATCAATTTATACACCTTTAAAATCTATACTTAATATGCCTAACGATTTATCACGTTACTCTACACCTATTGGTAATATATTTATAAATATACAAATATGCAAATATAAATATAAATAAGCATATTTTGACAAATCAGGGCTACTTTTTTTTTTTTGAAACATAGCCGCTCTTGACATCATTGCTGAACACTCATCTATATTTGGCCCATATTTAATTCAAGATTATGATGAAATCTACATTTATATCCAAAATATGTGTAATCATCAAAATAAAGATTTAAGTAAAATAGCATATCGGGCTATGGATCACTTTTTTGAACAGGTATATGTGGTTATAGAATAGATAATCCAGAATGATATTTCAATATAAATTTTTTACTGACTTTTCTTTTTTTTATAAATAGATTGGTTCTACATTATCCCATAAAACTGGTCCGGAAGAAAAAAAAATATTTAAGGTAAATATCCATGTTTAATTCTTAATGCATAGGATTTTATTTTCTCTTCGCTTATTTATTTTTCTTCTAGTTTTTTATGCAAAAATTCTTCACAGCATTACAAAATCACCCCGATAGAGCTGCCTTTGACGGGTTGTCTATATCTATAAGAGGTATAGGATATTTTTCCAAGGCAGCAAATCAATTATTAAAAAAGGAAGAATTGGAATACTTACAAGAAGAGCTTATAAAAAAAGGCAATTGGTTTTATTCTGAGTAAATTTTATTATTATTATTATTATTATTATTATTGAATTTCATTTTATTTATTATCATAGATATTTTTATTTACAAATTGTATTAACAATAATAGTGTATATACATTATTTATTAATTTTATATAGAATGAATTTATCCCAAGATAAAGAAGCACGTCACTTACCTTCATTCATACGAGCATACACACTATTTAGTCAACATTATGACGAAATTCCATCGCCACTTCTATCTATTTTGTTTAAAATGGTGAATGTTTTTGTGCAAAAGTATAATAAGCTTTCATTATATACTCGCAAGCCTGGGGTTAATGCAATCCAATCGCTAATCAGAATGATATATCTTAAAGGCGAAGGGTATCTTCGTTCATTTTTAAACAATTTTTGTAAGTGTTAAAAAATGATAATAAATATATACTTGTATATATAAATGTATTTATATTGGAAACAAATTAAGTCTTTGTTATTTTTATTATTTTTATTATAAATAGTATATAACTTGCTCATTTGCACATGTAAAGATAATTTTATTGAAAGGGATCCATTTAAAGATGTTGAGCAGCAACATGATAATAATGAACTGATTTATATTTGGCAATTTATTCTCAACGACAGTTATTTTCGTTATGATGAAGAAAAAAACAACTCACTCCATATTATTCTATATGACGAATTCTTAAAAACTGTCCTTCGAGTAATTAAATCACTGAATTTGGACATCATAAAAGTAAACAAAAAAGACGATGTTATTATTGATAGTGACATCAATTCTTCTACCAATATAGAAAACAACACCATTGATTATAGCAATGCGTTGGCCCAAAATTTGGAACCCGTGAACCAAAAGGATTTTATTTTATTTCACAACCTTGTTGAATTCTGGTGTGCTATCGTCCCACAACTGGATAATCGACGTTTAACTGATTGGATTTATACAGCAAGTACAGTTCTAATACAAGATAGTTTACAAAAACCGTTGGTTAGCGGATTTTATAGAATGCTGGCGGTTATTTTAAATACTATTGATCAGCTTAAATTGTTTTTTGGGTATAAAAAGAAGTATAATGATTTAAATTCACAAAATTTTATGAAGGTAATGATGTAATGCAATATTAATTTATTAATCTCGATTTAGACAATGAATTTATTAAATAACAGTAGCATTCTTTCCTTTTTTTTTTTTTTTTTTTAACTTAGACTAATAATGATGAGGTGTATTTTATCTTCTATGATTACTTGCATCAGCTTTGGTATAGAATGAAGCAGTTTAAAGACGAATTATTAGCTTCATGTTTAAAATTGATTTTAGCAAGCCCTATTGAATTCTTTGATATTGAACAACTAGTAAATCCATTACAAACGGCTATACGTTTTGGTTTATCATATCACCCTATGGTTATATTAGCTTTGAATACATTAGAAACCCTTTTTAGCCCTGATTCTTTAAGCTTTAAAGAAATACAAAACAATACAAAATTACTTGATTCATTACTTCCCTTGTTCAATGATTATCTTATGAAAGATATGACAGTACATAATGATATTGAATTCCAAACACTGCCAAACAAGTATAAAATACCAAACGCGAATAAAAGGCGGTCAAATAGTATTCATCGAAAAATTACGCAAAAAGAAATGGTAGTAATTGATCATGATGATTCACACATTGAGTTATATGATATTCAATTGCGTATAATGCGATTCCTTGGACGTATTGGTGGAGCAAATAAATCGTTGCTTAGCTCTTCTAATTTGTCCCTGAATGATTCAATGCATGGCAGTACAAATCAAGCTCATTTGACTCCTTGGGATTCTGAGCAACAATTAAGTATACATATACCATTTCCAAATGCAGGTGTTCAATTGTCAATAGGTAAATGTGATAAAATAATAAATAGCAGTAATTGCAGTAACACCAATAATAGTAATAGTAAAATAATTGTATCTAATTTTATCTTTTTCTTTTTTTTTTTTAACTAGCTGAACTTTTACCTCATATATGTGAACTCTCTGAATATTCCCCTGATAGAAAAGTAAAGGTTGCTTCTTGTGAAATGCTTCATAGTTTAGTATTGTTAATGATAGGTAACAGTGCTTTCCAAGCCCGTGATCAGCAGAGTGCTGCTCCATCTCGTTATCATACTTTATACAAACACATATTTCCCGTATTATTACGGCTATCTATTGATATGGAACAAGTAACACGTGATATGTTTTGCTCACTGGTGGCTCAGTTAATTCATTGGTTAACTAATAATGCACAATATGAAAGCCCAGAGACAATGATACTATTACAAACCTGCCTAGATGCATCTTGTGCAAATGATGCTGCATTACGCGATTATGGCGTTACTTGTATATTTGAATTTGTAAAATGGTCTATCAAACAATCAAGTGTCCAGTCTAATCGCAGCTCTATGAATATGAAATCATTATTGAAACGCCTATATCACCTTGCATTACATCCTAATTCAACAAAACGACTTGGTGCATCTCTTATCTTTAATCGTATATATATATTATATCGCGAAGAGCAAATATTAGTAGATGAATTTACTCTTGAATTGCTTTATCATTTTATGTTTGGTTTAAGGTTGGCAGAGGATGATCACCCTTCCACTGGTAAGTATTAATATACCCATATATTTATTATTATTATTTATTTTTAAAGAAAAAGAGATAAAGAAAAGACTAAGAAAATTATATCAATCAATGTTATTTTAGGAACACATCAACAAGTAAAAGAAAGTATATCACATCTAAAGCGTATACTCCGTGTCAAGTCACCTATGTTTATAAACTCATCATCAAATAGACGTGTATTCCCAGGGACTAATACTGCAGATTTACCTTCAGTGATTGAATGGTGCTTTAAAGAAGTTGGAAGGTATCAAAGAGAATATGCAAAAACATGTGTAGAATTATTTAATGAATTTGTTTTAGTTTTACCAGGTAAATAGGGTTAATAATAATCTGTATAAAAAAAATATAAATAGTATATTTATATACATTAATCAAAACAACCTTTTACTTTTTTTTACTATTTAGGGGTCAAAGATGGTGCTGATTGGTTACAACAAAAGTTAAACGATGATGAAAATTACTTAAAAGAAGTGTTTGAACCAGCTAATTTAAACACAAAACCATTATGCAGATTAAGCGACCAAAACTCTCTATCGTCACATATATCATTGTTAAGGCAATTAAGTTGTGCCATTGATGGATATACCTGGTTATTGGAACGTCAAATTATACAACCATCTCATTTGCTTAAGCAAATAAATCAGCCCAAATCATCTTTTTTGAATGCATCTATTTATCTGCTTAAATTAGACATTGATGGATTTAGTATGGCAGACAAATTAAATATAAATGAATACCCAGAACTTCAAAGATACCATGCATACAGCTCATTCCGGCTTGTTTGTTTATTGGTTACTCTAATGGAAAGTATTCCTAAAACGGAAGAAAGGTTACATGTAATAAAATCAATTGAAGATACTGGATTATTAGACCAACCAAATTTATATACAATGGTAGCTACATTTATCATTTCATCACATCATATAGTAGATTCAATACAATCAGGACAAAGTTTATTGGTACCTTGGATACAGGCTTCTAGAATTTGTTCAACAGCCGTTCAATTTTTAAAAAATATACACAAATATTGGAATGACTCAATATTTAATCAGTTTTGCTTGGCCATACATATTTTGTTGCAATCGCCAAAAACTAATCTATTGCTTTTAAATTATAATCAACGTAATTTAGAGAAGAAGATAAAAAAGAAAACGCAGCAAATAATTTAAAAGAAGCTAAGAATATACTCATTGTATTTATATATATATATATATTTGTTGTTAGGTTCAATTAAAGATATTATGCAAGCAGCTCATGGAATTAAGCAGTTACAATCTGCAGGTTTATTGGAGGTAGTGTTTGATAGACAAAATGGTATTGGCCACCCTACTTTAGATGAATTCTACCAAGCACTGTTCAATAATTTTTTGGAGCAACAAATAAACGCTGATCCTACTTTAATTAGTATTATTGGTGAAATAATTCAGATACCATTTTCGCAACCTCATTTTGTTAAACAACATGGAGAAAAACTTTTGGTAAGCTTTTCATATTATCGTATTATATATAATATTTTTAATTGTTTTACTAAATATATATATATATATATATATATATATATTCTATAGGGTTACAATGATAATTTGGAAAATAATTCAGACAAAGAAAGATTAATCGTTTATCAAAACTATTCCAACTATGTAAGTAGTATATGATATAAAAAAAACAAATATCATATAAATACCATATATATTATTTATTATTTAATTATTTATTAATTTTTTAATATATTGTTTCATAATATAGATTAATAAATGTATTGCTCTGAATTTTGGCAAGTTCATTCCTTATTTCATAGCAAGAATAAATGATGATTATACTAAACAAATTATATTTGGATTGTTGGATTATTTGAAAATTAACAAGAGTGAGAAAAAAAAGGAATCTAACATATTTTGTAATGATGTAAGTATATATTTATTTTATATTTTATATATTTTTATATTTATATACATTAATGATTAGTGATATCTAATTTTATAAAATATTTTTTATGAATTTTTTCTAGTTTTTATCTAACTCCGAGTTTTTAGACGCTATGTAAGTAGTTTTCATCTTCTTTTTTTATATTTTTACACACACACACACACATATCATTAACGTTATCTATTTTTTTTATTAATTTTTACCAGATTGAAGAATTGGGGAAACTTGGAAAATTATTCACAAATAGTGGGTGCAATGAAGGGAATTTTTAGTATCAATTTAAATATACTAAAAGCTGCCGAACAAAAACCTATTTTTGGCACATTTATTGCTACCCTGGAACACCTTATGAAAGATAATTATCCATTGTCAATTAAATCTAATGCCTTTGACTTATTACCATTTTACATACAACTACAAGGAAATGATTTGGAAAGGGTCTCCAAATCTATTAAATCTACTATTAATAATCAGTTTCCTATATCATTTTCTAGTGATACTAATGATGGGAAAAAGTAAGCTAAAAATAAAACAATAAATTTAAAAAATAAAAATAGAATAAACGTAACAATATACATTTATACGATTTGTAACTAATATACATATATTTATTTTAAACAAAGTTATAACGATAGCATTGTTGCTCTTGGTAAACTACTAAGCATAATGTCAAGTTTTTATTCTGTCACCTTATTTAAACTTTTAATTCCAACTTTTATGCAAGATAATGGCAAGGTAGATCAAGAGATGGTTAAACCAGCTATAAGTAATTTCTCAAACGGACTCAATTTATCAAGTTTTATTGAAACAGTTCAAATGTGCTTTAAGTAAGTTAAATTTCAAAATAATAATAATAAAAAAAGTATATTACATAGTATAATTTATCTAAACATTCTTTATATATATATATATATATATATATTATAATAAATAAATAAATAAAAATGTAAATAGTTATTTCAAAAATACAGCCTTATCAATGAACCATAGATCAAAAGCAATAGAATTGGTTATATCCATATGCACTCTTGTTCCATATAATTATATAGTATCATTTTATGAATCTAATATTCTGTATATAATGCGTATTATAAAACAAGAAGAATTAAGACGTGGGACGGATGAAGAAATAACGATCGACTTGTATGAAAAAATGTGTTGCTTCAAGCTATTACAAATATCCTTTTTATATCATATAAATACTAACATCATGTACATTCCACTAACTTATAATATTTCGTATCAGTTATCTTTAACTCTTATTTTTTTTTGTTTTTTATAATAATACATCATGTATGAATTATTACCTGTTAAATTAGTTCATAGTCCTGAAAGTAAAATTAGTGCTGTATGGGAAAATTATGAAAAGAAACCAAGTCAAGGAAGAAAAATGACAATTGATCTAGTCAGTCAAGCTCACCAAGCAAAAAGTAAAAAAGTATGTTTAATTTTTTTTATATTCGATAAATATATTGGAAATTATATTTCATAATTTATTTATTTATTTCTTCTTTTTCTTCTTTTTTCTTTTTCCTGTTTTTATTTAATTATTTTTGAATATAGAACCCATATGAAAGTGAAAATTTAAGAAAAACTCGACTAAGATATCAGCAAGCTGCTTATAATGCAGCTGCAGCTGCCATCCATAAAACTCAAAAAAGTGAAAAGTTTTTTGTTGGATTTTTATTTCAAGAAAAAAACCAAGAACCATTATGGGAGAATATTCTGGATTTATCAGTTAAATTGAATCTAAAGGTAGAATTTAACCAGCCTCTTTTAAAAATCAGGGTAGAAGACTTTCGTACAAGATATTCTCTTAAAAATCAAGATACAACTACAAATAGTATAACATATATGGCATCTATAGATTTGGCTGGTAGTAGGTAAGATCAAAGTATTATTTAACATGATCCAATATATATATATGTATGTATGTATGCACTTGTTTAATAACACAATATTTTTTAATTTTATATCATCAGTCTTAGTCAAGATTCATTAACTGATGTAAGTTGTAATATTTTTTAAGATTTATTGTTTATTGTTTTGTATTTTTTTTTATAAACATCAATGTCGGTTTATTTGATTTTTTTTTCTTTTATTTATTTTTAGATGGCAATCGAAGAATATAGCAACAGCCAAAGCAATATCCAAACACCAATAGAATCAGATCAACCTGAATTCAATATGTATTTAGATCAAGAAATAACCGAGTCAGGAACTACTGTTAGGTAAATTTCTTTTAATATCGGTGGTAGTAACTGTTGTATCACAAAAATGATATAATTGAACTGATTTCATTTTTTGATTTTCTATATATAGAAATGAATCAGAGCTAGAGTTGGATCAATTTAACAAAAATCCGTGCATAAAGTTACTTACCATTGTTATTCGTCGCCTCCATACTGCTATTACCCCACCAATTGCGAATTCAACTGATATGCCGTTATGGATGAATGAATTATATAAGTCTTTCAATGCTCCAGGTATGTATATTTTATTATTTTATTATTAATATAAAATAATTTGAATGGACTATTTCATTACACATATGTATTTTTTTTTAGATGTATCACTTGTAGCTCAATTATATTTGGCGAAGCTTATAGTTAATTGTCCTGATATATTTGAACACTATGCCCAACATTGGATTCGCCCTTTAATAAAGCTGGCAATTAGTGGTAACCAATATGGACAACCAATGAATTATTTTGTTCAGGTAATGAGTTAACAATGAAAATAAGATAAACTATTTGAATATTGAATTACATGGCTTACAAAATTACATCTTAATATTTAGGACCTTTGTGTAATTATTATTGCTTGGGGAAGTTTTGTGACATTTGAAAACAATAATCATGATCGGATACTATTGTCAAAATTTATGGTAAGACTAAATATAAATATGCAATCTAAAACATATATATATATAATTTATTAACATTTATGAAAATTTTTTTCATTATTATTATTATTTAGAATTACTTAGTATCAAATGCTTACCATGATGATTCTCGACTACTCAGAAATAACATTCAAATAGTAAAAGGTGTATTTGATAATTGGAAGGCACTTATAATCATTCCAACTGTAATAAAATAAAATAAAATAAATGAAATGATATGAAATGAAAAATTGAAAGTTTGACTAATAACGCTTATATTTTGGCATAATTGTAAATAATAATAATATATAATGCCTCAAATAGAAACTTCTTTATCAAGAAGTTACTCATATAGATGTCAAATCCAGGAAAAGTCTTTGTGGAATTCAAGTAATTGGAACCATCTTGGCTCATGATATTAATGTTTTTTATGATGGAAATGAAGTTGATTTAGATGGTCTCACTGAAGTTGAATTTTATAATGCAATTTTAAAAAACCTATTTAACCAGTATCGTGATATTTATGCTGGTGCTGCAGAGGTATTAGAATAAGATTTTTCTCTTTATTGAACTAGTAAAATATGATAAAATTGAGGTTTTGCATTTATACTGAATTTTATCTTTTTTTATTTTTTTCAAATTAGGTAGTTGCATGGTCTTTATCTTTAATGAAAAAACGACATTATTCTGATTTGGTGTATAACGAAATACAAAATAATTTAATAGAAACGGTAAATAATTAATCATCGTATAAAAGAATAAATATGTTGCTAAGTCCATTAATATCAATATGCTATTATTATATTAAAAAGATATCCAAATTTGATCCTATTAAAAATTCGAAAAATGATTCTTCAAAATTTTTGGCCATTCTTCATCGTATACAGCTTCATAATACTGATATATGTCGACCATTTATTCCTAAAATTTACCATTTATTAATTAAAATGACGGGTCCTTCTCAAGTACAAGCAATTGAAATTATCGCTGGATGCAGTGATCCTCCAGAAGAAATGTTCCGAGAGCTTCAATCTAAAGGATTATCACAAATGATTACAAATAGGTACTTTATAATTGTATGGATATATAAGTATATACAGATGCAAATAGATACTTATATGTATATATACTACATTACTATATTCAATTGGGTATTAGGAACAGCGAGTCTCAGCTGGCAATATTGAAGCTTTTGAACAAGATTATTAATTCCATAACTGTCAGGCAAATAGAATTCATATTCAAGGATTTGGTGACAGCGTTTCAAGATCATATCAATAATAATTGCAGGGTAATATAATATCATTTCATTTTTAATATATATATATATATATTATTATTATTATTATTATTATTATTATTATTATTTTAAACTAATGTGTTATTTTTTATATATAACAGGATTTTTATTACAAAATTCTACAAGCTATCTATGATCGATTACCTGAAACTTCATCGATCAAGGAACATACCAAAGTTCAACTTCTTCAAGGACTTGTTGATTCAACTGCCTCAATTCGTAATAATATTAGTCTTTATTTGCAAAAGAAATTTGGAATGACAACTGACATTTATGAACGTGCTAAAAAAATATTAGAAGATATGTATATGCCATCAGTAGAAAATAAATATACATCATATAGTACTCAGCTATTACTTGATATAACAAAAAGCAGCTATGAATATGATAAACCTATTTTTAATGACCCACTACCAAATGCACATTTTGATAATCATATTCAAGATATGAATACTTCATGGAAACGTAATTTTAGCATGATACCTTTATTTGTAGCAACACAGCAACAACAACAATTTAATAATGAAGTAATTGAAAATCATTTAAGACGAACACAACAAACGTTAGAATTTAGTCAAACACAACAAGGTAATTTATGAAAAGTAATTTTTTTTATTTCATACATATATGTTTTTATTCATCATATTTAATAATTCAAATAAATTATATAAAAATATATGCATATATGCATATATATTATAATTAGGAGCGTCTTCGTTGGTGTCAACGTTTGGTAATAACTCTCTAAGCAATGAAATGGGGTCTGAGCTAATATCTTCAATGGAAAATCTAAATACAGAAGATGAAGATGGCTCTAGGTAAATATTAATAATAATGTTAATTAATAAAGATGTAGCAAAAGTATATATCATAAAAGAATAAAAAAATGAAATCAGGGATTATTTTTTTTAATCGCTATTATTATTTATTTATTTATTTACTTATTTATTTTAAAAATAATAAAAGTAAAAGACAAAGTCAATATGCCAAACTACGTAAACGATATGTAAAATCAACTAAGCAATCCACTATTGATTTTTTTGTCCAACGAAATCAAAAGTTGAATAAAAATATCCAACGTTATCAAACTTTGCAAAAAACAGCAAGAGAAAAAAGAGTTATAATGCATCGAAAATATCGTATAGGTAATACTAATAAATATTATTTGAATAGTTTAATAAAAATAAAAATAATAATAAATATTTATTATTATTGAATTAATCATTTCATTTTGGTACTAAATAGGTGAGCTACCCGACATTCAAATTAAGTATAGTGAATTGGTAGAACCTTTAAAAACGCTTGGAAGAATGGATCCTTTTGTGGCCCGTACACTTTATACTCAATTAATTGTCTCTATTGCTAAGAATGCTGAAAAAAATGGCTCTAAAGAGGTATATAGGCATTAATATTAATATATGAAGATTACAAAAACAACAATGTACTATATAATATACTTATTTATTTTTAATAATAGAATTATATTGATGGTATTATCAACAGTATTGGAAATAATATGAAACAAAGTAACCTATTTTATTCTCCCACTATTGGATCATTTTTAAGAATATATTATGAATTGGATGGTAGTACTCTGGATAGTGAATTGATTAGAACAGTTAGTGGGCGCAGTTATAATCATCATTTGGGAATAGCTGTATTAGAAAGACAAATAGAACGTGGTGGTCAAGGATCAAATGAAAGAGGTAATGTGTTTTTATTTTATTTATTTATTTATTTTTTTAAAAAAATATGATATAGCTTTAGTGCACATGCATACTCTAATAATGTATAAATATACATATACATAATAATTTATATAGCTCTAAAACGGATTAAAACTACTGAGAAGAAAAAATTAAATGTTAGCATTGAAGAATGGATTAATTTAGCTACATTATATCAAGATATTGATGAGCCTGAAATTTTTGAAAGCATATATAGAACTCATATTGCCTCTAATGAACTTCCAAAAAGTTAGTTACTATAATAATAATGAAATACAAATAGTAATAATATTTAACATAATACTGATATTATATACTTTATTATATTCATTCGTTTGTTTTTCAAAAAAGGGGCGGTAGATGCAAAAATACGTGGTGAAATTGCTGAATCATGCAATCTTTTTATGGAATCAATGGATTCATTCCATGATCAAGCTGATCCACAAGAAGTACAATAACTTTATTTTATTATTATTTTTAAGAAAAAAAAAAAGTCTTTAGGAAATATATTTATATTAATATTACATAAATGTATTGATATTTTTATTTAGTACTCTATATGGGAAAGGGAAAGGCTACGTTGTTTTGAACAATTAACTCAGTGGGATGATGTTGCCTTTCATGTGAAACACGATTTAGCTGAAGGATATACTCAACTGTGGGATAAAAGTTATCAGGTAGTACTATTAAAAAATTAACATTATAAAAAATAATTGTTAGAAATCAAGTATTAAAAAAAGTACTAAATAATATATTACAATTTTTGATTAGATTCCTTATCTGCATTTCTTTTTACGAAGTAATGTTAAATTAAGGGATGGTATAACTGATGAAAAAGGTGAACTGATACCCTGGACTGAAGCTAATCCAAATCCAATTTTCCCTTTCTTGAAAAAAGCAATACAGTCGCAAGAAAAATTAAATTATTTACTTCAACATCACGGATCAGGTACAGAATTGTTATTAAAATCGATTGTTACTATTATAAAGGAGCAATGGTTAACTAATGTTATTAATAACATGAATGTTGATATATTTTATTATTATTATTATTTTTAGAAATATCTTTAGCAGCTATACACAAACACGATTATGATCAAGCCCGTCATTATATTAAGAAATCTTATGAATACCTACAATCTACTTGGTCCAGTTTACATCCTTTAGCAAATGGAAGTCGTAAAGACAAATTAGCTTATTTACAAAAAGTAAATATAAATATGGGAGTATATATAATTATAATATTGACAAAATATTATATAGTAATAATGATTTACCTTATTATTATTTTTATATCTTTCTTATTATTATATAGATAGTAGATATGGAAGATTTTTTAACTGTAATTAACCATATTCAAAGAGAGAGTATTACAGTGGATGATCTTAAACTTTATATTGATATACTGAAATATCAGAACCCTGATAAAAAATTAGATGGGATGGATGTTTGGGACGATATAGTGGATTCACGTATGGTATATTTAGATCATATATCAAAATTATTAAACCAACAAGTAAGTTTTTAAAAATAAACTTTATTATACCAGAATATATGTTTATAATTATACTCTAACTATTATTATTATTATTATTTATCATTTTTTTTATAAATAGATAGCTGTCGATATACAAGACATTACATTAAACTGTCGGAAAAGTATGATTTTGGAAATGATATCAGCAGCAAGAGAACAAAATAATTTTAATGTTGCAATTGATCGATGGCAACGGATTTTACAACTTGGTGGAATAGAATTATATCAACGAAACTATGCGTTAATCCAAATTGAGTTACAAAGAGCAATTACAACTGACGATCATGCAATGAAATCTCAAATGGCTGCTCGTACATTAGGGTTGGCTCTAAAATATAAGGTAAAATAATAATAAATTCGTATATTAAAATGTAAATAAAAGTGATTTATGATTTCGCAATAATTATTTTTATTACATATATTATGTATTTAGTTGCCTACATCAAACGAACCAGAATCTGGATTTTTTATTGATTTTAATTTAACAGTTGGAAAGATATTTGAAACGGCGAGAATTCAACTTCAAAATGATCCAAGCACTTTTCAAGATTTCAAAATGAATAAAACTCTGGCTAAACAGCTTGAAAAGCATAGATTCAATAATGTCACAAGCTTTGCAAATTATATGGCACATGATGGATATGTTTATTTTAATAATGCAGTCTCTTTGGCATCTGAACAGCAGGTATTGATCTTTTTATATATAATTTATAAAAAATTCTTTTCAGATTTATTAACCTGGCACTCATTAATTTTAGTCACCATTGGAAGCTGATTGCTTATGGAAATTTGGTGAATATTGTGATAATATACTTAGATCAAATGAAAATCAAATTAAGCAATTCTCTGTAAGTGATATAAAAATAAATAAAATATACTAAATAATAATGAAGCTTGATATGAATATTTATTAATTTATAACTCTCTTACCTTTTTTATTATTATTAAAATATTATGATTAGATAACAATCGATACGATACAATACTGCAAAATTATAATAAACAACTTTTTTAGAGCAATCCATCTTGGGCATCCTCAAGCTGTAGAACACTTTCCTAGGTTATTAGAACTTATTGAACGATATCCTGAAGCTGGGCAAGATTTCGAAATAAATGTAAGATTATAAATTTTATGAATAAAAAAATTCAACGACCATATAATTGTACACGCTTATTAATATTAATATTACTATTATTATTTTTAAAAAAAAAATAGGCTGAAAAATGTAATATTACGTGGTATTATATACGATGGATTCCTCAGTTAATTGCTATACTTGATAGACCAATTGCAAAACATGTATTTCCTATTGTTTATAGACTTGCTCAAGATTATCCTTCAGCATTATATTATCCATTTCATATTAGTAATGAACACTTTGAATGCTTTAAAGAACAACTAAATCAATTTAATCGTGAAGCTATTGAAAAAATCAAAAATACTGTACGGTCACCAATCATGGAAACGTTTACAATGGAATTAAGGCGTTTGACAAATCCTGAACATATTGTCAAAGATTTTATTGATTTTATAATGGTAAATAATATAATATAATTTAATATTAATATGACGTATTAAATTATACAGATACATTTGAAACTAATAATGTATGTATATATTTAGTCTGTCGGGCAAAGAATAGAAATAAATAATACTTTTCTTAATGATGCATATCAACAATTTCAAGACCTTTTGCTAAATGTCAATAGCTCTAAACTTGGAAGTATACCTAAAGCATTTGCGGTTAAGCACAGTAGTCAGTTACGCGAACTTTTAGGTACATTTAATTAAATTCATATATAATCATATATAGTCGTATATATAATTAATATTATATATAAAATTAACTCATAACTATTTTTTTTTTTTTTTAATATATATAGGTTCTAGTGGGTCTCAAATTAGAAATTTATCCGAAAAGCAGCTTAAAAAACTACTAAAATATTATCAAATTAATATACATAACCAAAAGTTACCTGGTGCGCCTGAGTTATTAAAGTCTTATTCACCATGGTTATCTACTTTTCAAAGTACAAACTTTAAAGAAGAAATTGAAATACCTGGTCAATATAATGGGCATACTAGACCCTATCCTGGTTCACATATAAAAATAGCGAGCTTTGATGAGAGGTTACTGGTTATGGGTTCTCTTCGAAAACCAAAGCGTTTGCGCATTTTTGGTACTGATGGAAAAGAGTATATGTTTTTAGTAAAGGTAATAATAATTAATAAGATACTAGATGTAAAAAAAAAAAAGGAACATAATACAAAATGTCATTTATTAATTTTTATTATATATTTTACAATTTATATTTAATTTAAAATAGGGTGGTGAAGATTTAAGGCTTGACCAACGTATTCAGCAATTATTCGGAGTAATAAACGACTCAATACAAAAAGAACCATACTGTGCAATACATAATGTTAGTAATACAACATACAATGTGATTCCTATGTCTACTAATGTCGGAATGATTGAATGGGTTGATAATAGTAAACCTTTGCGCCATTGTATAGAAGAAGAATTAAAAAATAAGGCACAACTTATTCGTGTTCAAGAAAACTATAGAATCTTTGTATCAAGGTTTAAGGGTGATGTTATGGGTAAAATAAAAATAAAAAAATAAATATAGATAGAAAGAAAAAATAATAAGTGTACGCAAATTTATTTTCTGAGAGTTTTTTTTTCTCCTCTTTTTATATACATTAGGTTACCATAATCTTTTTAAGGCGCCTAGAGATTTAGTAGTGAAAAATTTTGAACATTTAACAAAATCCTTCCAAAATAATATTCTCAAGAAATATTTAATCAAATTGGCATCATCACCTGAAGCATTTATATTCATGCGTAATAATTTTGCTCATAGCCTTGCTGCTATTTGTATTTCTGGTTATATTCTTGGTATTGGTGATCGCCATTTGGAAAATATCATGATTGATAAACGAAGTGGAACTTTATTAGCTATTGATTTTGGACATGCTTTTGGATCAGCAACTGAATTACTACCAGTTCCTGAATTAATCCCATTTAGATTAACTAGGCAACTTGTTGGCGCTTTGGAACCATTAGGTATTAAAGGTATCCTTGAAGCAGCCATGGTGCATACTTTGGAAGGTATGAGAATATATATATGAACTTTTTTTTTTTTTAAAAAAAAAGTCAGCCATACTAAATATATAATCTTTATTTTTTTTTTTATGTATTAAAATTATTATTATTATTATTATTATTATTATTACTAATCCAAATAGGTATTCAACAAGAAAAACAAGTGATTTTGAATGTGATGGATGTATTTGTTAAAGAACCTTTATTGGATTGGAAGAAAAATGCCGCTAAACAAGCAAAAGCACAAAGTAAAATATATATAGTAACAATAATTTGATGACTTTATGAATAACAATTATAATATATCTATTTATTTACTTGTATTTTTTTTTAAAAAAATAAATAAATAAATAAAAAATCAGGACGTGGAGATACAAACAATGGAAAATCATCATCTTCAGATATGTTCAATGCTTCCTCTTCATCAACATCGTCTTCGTCATCATCAACTGCCTTAAATGATTACGAATGGTATCCCCAACAAAAGCTTAATATAGCTAAAAAGAAACTAGATGGTTTTAACCCTGCAGGTAAATATATATATATATATATATATGTATATATATATTAAAAGGAAAAAGATAACTTTGATTTTTAACTCTTTTTTTTTTTATTATTATTATTATAATTATGTTTATTGTAATTATCAAATAATAACAATAATAATAATAATAACAATAATAATAGTTATTTTACGTGAAGAATTAGAATATGGTCATAAAGAAAAACAATATTTTAATCATCTTGAAAAGGTGGTCAAAGGTGATCCTAATATAAATATTCGTGCTAAAGTCAATGATAAATGTTCCAATACAGTAGAACAAGTACAATGCTTAATCGATTTAGCTACCGACCCAAATATTTTAGGACGTACTTGGTTGGGTTGGCAAGCTTTTCTCTAGGTATATTAATAATCAATATTGTATATAGCAATTATAATTCAAAATAAATAATACATAATAAATATTAATATCATATATATTATAATACGTTCAAATAAACAAGTTAATCTTTTATTTTTATGCAAATTTAATAATGATATACAAAAAAAGAAAAGAGTTGACAAAAACCGTCACCCAGATTGGTGGTTAATTTTTGACAACTTAAATTTCAACGGCAGATTTGATTATCTCTTTTTTTCCACTTTCGTTCATTCGTTTTTTTTTTTTTTTTTCCTTAAAAAATATTAAGAAATTAAAAGTGTAAATACAATGCTATCATCACCTATTAACTTTACAAAATGGCTTGAAGAAAATGGAGATAAATTGCAACCACCTATTAATAATTATTTATTATTCCGAGGAAAGGACACAATCATTATGGTAGTAGGAGGGCCTAATAAACGCTCCGATTATCATATAAATGAAACTGAAGTAATAATTATTAAAATCATAAAAAATGGATATTATAAATCAACTTTGAGAAATATTTATATATATGATAACTGATACGTTTACTTTTATCTATAATAATAATAACTTTATTAGGAGTGGTTTTATCAAGTAAAAGGTCATTTATTACTTAAAGTTGTTGATGATGGCGAGTTCAAAGATATTATTGTTGACGAAGGTGATATGTTCCTTTTGCCAGGTATATATAAATATATATATATATATTTCTTTCCCCTTGAAATATATATGTATATATTATTATTATTATTATTATTATTATTTTTTACTAAAAAAAACTTTTATTTTTAATTTTCTATTATAGCTAATGTTCCACACAACCCAGTTCGTTTTGCCAACTCAATAGGTTTAGTAGTAGAAAGAGAAAGACTTTCCCATCATACAGGTAAAGTAATATACAATTACATATATTATATTAGTAATAAGGAGATGAATAGAGATGGTAGTGACACAAAAAAAATGCATCAGCAATCATTTGATGACTCATTGTTTATGCTAATATTATTATTTTATTCATTTATAAAAAAAATGATAATAGATAGTTTACGTTGGTATTGTGAAAAAACATCCTGTCGTAATATAATTTATGAAGAATCCTTTCACTGTACAGATCTTGGTAGTCAATTAAAACCTATTGTAGAAAAGTTTGCCACTACGGAATCATTACGTACTTGTCAAAAATGTGGTCATATTAGTGCTCCAAATTAATTTTTTTTTAAAAAAAATAACACAAAGTTTTATGTTTAATATGTATATATATGTATAAATACATATAAATATATATATACATATAAAAATATATATACATATATATAAATACAAATATTATATACAAATGCTATATACACATACACACATACTATATTATTTCTTAAATACTATTTCTATAAAAAAAAATTATTGGCCTTAGTACTATTATCATTATAAATAGGTTTTTTTTTAATCATCCTTGATATCAAACATTATTCATCCCCTTCTCTTTTATTTCTTTATAATATTAAATAATAAATTTAATTACTATATATAAATAACTTATGCTCTATTATAACAATAGAAAATTAAAAAAAAGACAATGAAGCATAAAAAGTTAAATTAAAGAAAATTTAAACTCCACATTTTTTTTTCTCTATCAGGTATACTTTTATTAAATCATTTATCATCACGTCAAAAGACTAACCTTTCACTTGTGTCTAAACATTAGCATCAGATATATAACTCTATAGTTTACATTTTTCAGAAGAATTAGTAACAAGAGATCATAAATAATTTTTACGTAATCTTCTAGCTTTTTTAAACAATCGTTGTAAAAAACAACTTGGAAGACAGATATGCGCTACTCTATCAAGTGTAAAAGCCTGAAATGAAATGAAATAAGGTAAAAACATAAAAGATGGATGCAAGTAATCTATTTCTTTTTAGAATTAAAAATATACATTCGTTTTGATCTTATTATTTCTCTCTCACACTGCAGCAGCAACTAATAGAACAACTTTTAATGCCCTTTTTTTTTTTTTTTTTTTTTTTACTAAACTAGCTGTATTTTGCCCCATTTTTTTTTTTTCATAAAAATCTTGCAAAAGATTGCGTTGAACAATTAAAAGGTCAGACTTTAAAATTATGTATTTCTATCTAAAGAAGACCAGCCTATTAGGCCAGCTGTGAATCTACTCATCAATATTTTCGTTCACAATTTATTTTGCACCAGTCATTCTCTATGTAAACTAACATAGAATGAGCAATAATTGAATCAACAGTGGGGGCCATTGTTAATTTTATCTCGCAGTGAACTGTATTTAAGCAAGGTTTATTCAATATAATTACAAATTTTATAAAATTGACATTAGTTTCATTTGTTTGAGATGATATGCAGACAGTAATGAAGAATTGTTCCTTACCAAAGTGGTTGACCAAATCGATGAATCAAAAATAGCTATATTTGCTTGTTTCATGATCATGATAACCAACTCATTACCTTTGGACATTATAATTTGAAAAAAGAAAACAGTAATAATTGATATTCAACTTGATCGACTTGTATCTCATGCTGATAATGATAATTACCCCTCACAGCAAATATAACAGACAGCAATTTCATCGATTTGGTAATTAAAATAAAATAAATCCAAAGTTTAAACAAAGAATTGAAAGAGTTGATTTTTATGGCGCTGGTAGACATTAAGCATTGGTGCATTTAGGTTTGAGATTGAATGATATGTCGACAAGTAATGGCAGAGTTGATTGTTTAAAATTCATTAATTCATATATATATATATATATATATACGTTACTAGCCATTGATTGATGAATACGATGATAAAACAACTATAATAGCTTCATTATCTTTGGGCCGCCATCTTTAATTCTTCATCTTCGTAATAAATATATTTATAAAAGGCGATCAATGTGTAGAAATATTAATTCAAGTATATTTGTATATTGCTGACATTTATTATTTTTTAAATACACAAGTACTATCTATCAATCAGATATCATCACCCATATTTCAAATCATAAATTAGATGTGTTTTATTTAAATGATATAAAAGCAGCGGTTGAAAAATTCATATTTATGTCAAGAGGGCCAAGGACAGAAATATGATCTATACCTATTATGAACTTGCTAATAATAAATGGTTCTTTTTAAATTATGCAACGGTATATATATACATATATATATATATATATATATGTGTGTGTGTGTGTGTGTGTACAACTCAACAAATAAATATAAAATACTCAACATAATAAATCATCCATAGGTATATAGCCCAACAAAAAAAAATAAAAAAAAATTCTTTATACGTATATATAACCCAACAAAACTATCATCACCATCGTTTATATATATAATAGAATATGCAGCAAGAGTATAATTGTTTTATATATAACCTAACAACATGTACAAGTTTTCGTATGTAATAATTATTTTTTTCTACAAATGTATATTAATAAATCAACTATAAAAATAAAATAAAACTGAGAATAAAAACACCATCTATCATTGGATTATTTTGACTCACGGGACACAAAGTGTGATGTATCATTAAAAATTTACGCCAATGGATTTTTATTTTGTCATCATATTAAATTTGATCAAAGAGACAAGAAAAATAGATGATCGTGATAATAATTGATGATGCATAGTGATAATATTAAATACATATAAAAATAACAATAAAACAAATAGCCATTACGTAATTATAAGGACGAAAAATAAGAAGAATAAGGATGAAAAAACGTGGTTAACAATTTAAAAATGTTTCAGAATATGTAAAAAAAATAATAATAATCCATTATTACATATAATAATGATTCCCTATATTCATGGGAAAATTGCCACGTTTGCCTTTATTTATTATTATTATACAAACATTTAACCAAAAAAATATAATTATCTTTTTATTTGCTATTATTTTTATTATGGCGATAATTAACTATTAATAACTATATATTGAAGCATGTTAAGCTTATGACTCTCACCCGAACCGGGACTTTAACCATCAATAAAAAAAAATAGATGGATATTATTATTTGGTACACAAAAAAAAAAAAAGAGTTGAATCAAATTTATGAAATAAATGAAATAAAAAAAATAATTTTTTTTAATAAACTTCATATGTGATTTAATCTTCATGTGAGAATATCAGATTAGGTGTGTGTGTGTGGAGAATAGGAAAAAAAAATTATGTATACGCTTTTCTTTCTTGATAAAAATTGATAAGACTTTTTTAAGGTTGGGAAACTTTTTTATGAAATAGTTCACATTCATTCCAGAATATATATATATGTATATATATATATTTATATATATATATATGTATATATATAAATAAATATACATCAGTTATGTTAGTAGATAAATTTTTTTTTTTTGTGGCACATGATAAATAACTTTCTATAATAGTCATTTATTCCAACAAGGGTATAAATATTTTTTGTAATAAACAATAAAGATTTTTTTTTTTTTTTTTTTTTT
>MU612123.1:1455-12707 GCA_025201675.1 Cunninghamella echinulata
GAAAGAATATTTATGATGGCTAATTTATCAAGACTTATAAACAAAAATAAAATAAAATATAATAAAATGATTATCACTTACTTTCCATTGTTACTCCACTGGATTCCTTTTATAGATGTTGATGTGATTTTAGTGGCGTAGATGACCTTTTTTTAAATAGTAATAATAATAATAATAATGAAAAGTTATTAATCATTTTCTTAATAATAATAAAAATGTTTCTTTTTTCTTTTCTTTTTCTTTTTTTTTTTTAATTGGCGTAGCACATTTATTTATTTTATACCTTTAAAGTTTGAACATCAATTATATTTAAATAACCCTTGGAAGTGCCAGCATAAATTTTAGTTCCCATTTTATTCCATGCTACTGAGCATACATAAGATGATTTTGCTTTTTCATCATGATGATCATCATCCTCTTTATCTGTATAAATGATAGTTTTTTGTATTGTTCCATCTTCTAATATATCTACTAATACCGGATTATCTTGAAAAAGAGCCGCAACAAATTGAAAACTATTTATTTTTTTAAAAAATAAATAAAATGTATAAAAAAAGGATTGTGAGATGAAGGCCATTATATATATATATATACATACTTTTTTTTTGGATGCATTTGAGCCATCATCAAAGGCGTATCAAATCTTATTTTTGAATATTTCGTTCCTGGTATTAAATCCCAAAATATACAAGTCCAATCTTTTGAAGCTGATAATAAATATCGCCCGTTGCGTGCCCAACTTTATATAAATAAATATAAATATAAGAGAAATAAATAAATAAATATCAGGTATAGCCTTATTATTATTATTATTGTTGTTGTTTTTGTTGTTGTTATTATTATTGTTATTTTAAAAATAGATCCAATGTGTATATATTTAACTAGCTAACCTAACACTAACAACTGATTTAACATGACCTGTTAAGTTACGAGAAACACCTTTTGTATCAAAATCCCAAATCACACACCTACCATCTTGACAACCAGCAGCAAGTAAAGTGCCACGTCTATTAAAACGACAATTTAAAACGTATCCATCTTCTAATGTATCTTCAATATTACTAGGATATTCTTGTTCCCAAGGATCTGTATATATATATATATATATATATATATATATATATAAAGAAAGAAAGAAAGTAGAAAGAAGAAAATAGAATGATTATTAATAGTTTGTAGTTGTTTATTATTATTAATCTTATTGTTTATAATAAAGTATTTAATAATTAATAATAATAATATAACAAGTTTGACAAGATTTCTTTTTATTAAAAAGGTAATAATTTTTTTACCAAGAAGTTCTAAATTCATAATAATAGAAAGTTATAAATCAGTTTTGTAAACTATGACTAAAAGGAGCTCAGAAAAAATAATATAAAATAAAATGGAAGAGTGGTTCCAAAAAAAAAAGTAGAGCCGTGTTTTTTTTTAGGAAATCCGTAATTTTTTTAAAACTCAGGAGGCTAAGTCTAATTGGTATTTTAAAAAAGGTCGCAGCATTTTTTTTAGAATTTTTTTTTTTATCCGCAGTGATAATATATAATGAACTCTTTTTCATTTTTTCCTTTTTCTTCCTCTTTCTTTTCTTTTACTTTCTTTTACTTTTTAATATTTTCTACCAACTTTTTCACCGCAAATTAACTACTGTTTTATTTATTCAACTTTAACAACAACTCAACTTTTAAACCTTCCATTTTATTTTTCAATCTTTTTTTCATCATTCCATTTATAACAGTTTTTTAATTAATTTTTTTTTTTAACAAGTAAAAAAAAAAAAAACCCCTCTTACAAAAAAAAAATATGACTTGCTACGAACCAATCAATCACACCCATCCAACCAATGCTCTTACTCCATTTAGTATAATGCATGAATCCAATGAACAAAAGAATTATGTAAAATCACTCGTAGGTAAGTAAAAATAAAAAATAAAAATAAAAATAGAAAAATCACCTTATTATTATCAGTATACTCATTTTTCTATTTATTCTTTCTATTTATTTATTTATTATTATTTTATAGATATGGTGGCTCATACCATCAATACCATTTGGCCTCAGCCCATCCCAAAAAATACCACCAATACCTCGACAGCAACTTCAACAGCATCTTTAATGACTTTTCTTCAACACATACTTAAGCATTCACGTACAACTCATTCCACTTTACAATTAGCCCTTTTTTATCTTTTTCGTATTCGACCAAGAATGACCAATTGTTTAGATCAATTGTCAAGTAAAGATCGGCCTTATGTTTTATGTGGAAGAAGAATGTTTTTAGCTTCTCTTTTAAGCGCCCATAAATATTTGCAAGACAAAACATATAAAAATAAGGCTTGGACTTCCATTAGTGGACTTCCTGTCGATCAAATCAATCATTCTGAACGTGTGTTTTTATATTTATTGGATTATCAACTTTATATTAAAAAAGAAACTTATGATCACTGGCTTACTTTAGTTCAGCATCAAATTGGGAAGCCATGTCCATTGTCTTCTAATAATCATCATCAAAATCATGCTGTTTCTATGATGATGATGATGGACAAGAAAAAACAAGAACATCATCAACAACAACACAAAGAATCAACTCTTATGATACCATCATCCACTTCTTCCTTGGAAAATACACCTTCTACTGTCAATAGCGATGATCATGAATTCTGTCAAAGTCCTGTAACACCTATTATGAATAATAATAATATTAATAACGAACTTATTTATAATAAGAAAAGAAAAATGAATCTTGACTCTATCATGACAACTACTACTACTACTCCTACTACTACCATTACCAATCCAACAATTCATTTTATCCCTACCCCTCCTATGACAGTAAATCACTTGCCTACCCCTCCAAGTGAAAGTGAACATATCCTTCCATCTTTTTCTACTGGTGAAAAAAGAAAATGGTCTTATCTTCAATAAAAAGAAAAAAAAAAGAATGATTTTTATGTAATAGTCTTTATGGATCCTTTCTTTCTTTCTCTCTTTTTCTATTATTATTGTTAATTATTTATATTATATCAAATTATTTATCAATATTTTATATATATATAATGATGCTTTTTTTTTCTTTTTTTTTTTAAAAAAAAAATATATATATATACATAATCATCATTACAAATTACTCATTCACTCACACGCAAAAAAAAAAAACTTTTTTTTATTTCATAATTGTTTCCTTTATTCTTTATCCTTTCCTTGTAAATCTCTTTTTTATATATATATATATATATATATACATATATACTATTTACTACTACTTACACATTATTAACAGACACTCTTAATATATACAATAATACATATAATAAAACTTTGCACTTTATTCATTTTTTATTTTTATTTTATTTTTATTTTGCTATCTATTATTATATATTAGTATTAGTATTCTTTACAGTATAGTTATGATGTTTATATTAAAAATAGTATATATGCATATATAAATATATTTTTAACTTTTAAGTTAATAAAGAAAAAGTTTTAAAAAGGCTATTGTCTTCGTCATATTTTGCCAAGGATTACAAAAAAATAAAATAATTTAACCGAAAAGTTTTCAGCGGAATTTAAAATGCCTTTACCTGAATTTTTTTGACCGTAGTGATATTATTATTTTTTATTTTTTACCAGCTCACTCCATTTATTTTTCCTTTCTCTTTTTTTCTTTTTCATTCTTTTTTTTTCATTATTAAGTGGGAGTATTTCATTACCCTTTTTTTTATATATTTTTTTTTAAAAAATAAAAAAAAATATATATATTTAATTTGATCCTTTTTTAATAGTAAAATATATATACATATATATATCATTCCTTTTTATTTTTCCATCATCATATAATAAATATATTTATAAATTTCATTATAATTCAACTTTTTTTCAACAACGACAAATATTTATATATATATATACTCATCTAATTCAATCATTCTTCTCATCACAATCATTTTTATTACAACTATTTATAAACAATGTCAAGCAGCAAAGATAAAACAGCATTTATGACCTTGGATCAAAGTTCTATGCCCAACTTTAATTCTTCATGGGTTAATTATAAAGGTAATAAATAAGAAATAAGAAATTAATAATAATAAAAACAGAAATAATAATAATAATAATAATAATAATAATAATAAAAATAATAAAAATAATAATAATAGTAATAATAGTAATAATAGTAATAATAGTAATAATAGTAAAAAAAAATAGATTACAAATGTATAAATAAAGTCTATTAAATAGATTTAAAATATATAAAATAATATGTTCTATTTCTTACTTTTTGAAAAAATGTATAGGCGCTTGGTCAACGACTATATTTATTATAGTTGCTCTTAAAGCTTTATTCACAGTAATACCTTTTATTAGTCCCGAAGCAAGTTGGACGTTAACAAATTTATCATTTAATCTTGTAAAGTTTTTAAAAAAAGAAGAGAGAGAGAAAAAAAAAAGAATTATAAAGAAAAAAATATTAAAAGAAAATAAGAGAAAGACCAAGTTCTAATCATCATCATCATCGTTTTTATTTATTTTTAATTTACTATGATTAGGGTCATTATATTATGTTTCATTGGGTACAAGGAATTCCTTTTGAAAATAATCAAGGAGCATACGATGGTTTAACTTTATGGGAACAAATAGATGGAGGTGTACAATTTACGGCAACAAGAAAATTCTTAACGGCTGTGCCTATTTGCTTGTAAGTAGTTTGTTTTTATAATAATAAAGCAATGTAAATAATATCAACATCACTATAAAAAGGTAAAAATAACGATGCATTTCTTTATATATACGTATATTGTCATATAGGTTTCTTTTAAGTACACATTATACACATTACGACGTATTTTTATTCGGTATCAACTTTTCAGCTTTATTATTAGTATTGGTAGCAAAATTACCTATTATGCATCGAGTACGTGTCTTTGGTATCAACAAGATCGATTATGATATAGATTAAAAAAATGGTAAAATGGAATGATTAATATATAATATCATCAATAATAAAAAAATAAAAGAATGGTATTCATATTTATTGGAATATATTTTACTATTTTTATTAAAAATCATTAGGACTCGATTAACCTTTATTTGTACTATTTAACAATATACTTTTTTCCTTCTATCTACCTTTCACACCATTTCCTCCTTTTTTTATTATTCTACATCCTCTCCTCCTATCTATTTTTTTTTTTTTCGAAATATATTCCCTTCACACCCTATATATGTCGCGTCCATTCAATTAATTAACTTAGCAAAAACGTTTTCCTCACCACCCTCTTTACGTCTCTCTTTTATTATTATTATTAAGTATCATTTTTTTTCTTTAAAAAAAATCGAAAATCACTATATACATATATGGCCTTTTTTTAATTTAAACTCTTTGAATTTCGAAATGATTATATTGTAAATACATATTTTTTATTATAATTATTATTATTATTTTATTCTCGACATAATAAATAAATAAGTCAATAAAAATAATCATTCTCTTTCTTTCTCTTTCAATTAATTGTTCCATATATTTATTTATTTTTTTCACAAGACGATGATCCATAAATGGAAATTACCCTTTCAATCATCATCATTAGCATTCATAGGTACATACATCCGCAAGTAAAAGTCTAATAATAACTCCACAATAAATAAAAAATATTTTTTTTACATAAATATTATGATTCCACGTATTATCCTCATTATTCAAAGCTCCTCTTTAAATAATAACAAAAAAAGGAATTGAATCCAGAATCCTTTGACAACTACGTAAATCCATTTAAATGATCATGTGAACGTACTTTTTTTTTCTTTATTTGCTTCGGTTTGCCAAGCCAAAAATTCATTTTAAATATTAAGCTTTTTTTGAAATGACTTCGCTTTTAAAAAAAGGCTAGTGCGTTGGATGAAATATTAGCATAATTCTACCTTTGTAAAAACTTCCAATTCTTGGATTACCACTCCATTACGTATCACTACATACCACAATACACATACATATGTATATATGTATATTTATTAATATACATTTTTTCTTGATTTATTAATATATGAATATATCGAATTATTATTTTCATTGTTTTTATTGTAATGCTATTGTCTTGTATTAAAATATAATGAAAAAAGAATAAGTTACTATTGAGCCCAAAAAAGGAAACTGAGTTTAAAATGCGGTCTAATTCAAATTCAAAAGAGAATGGAAATCATTTTCTTTTTTCTTCTCACTGTTCTTTTTATATAAATATATATACCCGATTTAATTAAAACCATATATATTATTCATATTTAATAATGGTAACTAAATAATAACTTTTAAATAATACATATAAAGGATAGGGTATTAAAGAAAGAGGATTAAAAAATAATAGAGTAAAACAACAGATTTTTATTTTTATTCTCAAAAAAAAAAAAAGAAATGCTTATTATTAACTGATTTATTTTATAACCATGTATAATAATACAAAATAACATATAATAATAATAAATAGGGAAGTTGTTGTAGTACACGAAGTAAAGATCAGGGTTATACTTTAGGAGGTGGATCCAATAATACTAATCAGCCAAAAACAGCAACAGCAACAACTCAAGGACAATCGTTATCAAATGGCCAAGTAGTAGGTAATGCTGCAAATGGAAGAGAAGCTATGCTTGCTGCTGCTGAGCAACGTCGTTTAAAGGTAAGATATATATATATAAATAGAGTTAAAAGAGGAGTTATTCATAATAAATGTTATCTTAGGCTGAGACTCGTGGAGTACAACAAGGTGGTGGTGTTTTAAGTAAAAAATTAAATGAACAGCGCGGGAAAAAACCTGAACCTGAACAAAGATCCAAGGAACCTGACTTAGTGGTAATCTTTTAAATATATATATAGAATCATAATTATGAAAGTTTATATGGTTATCTATTTACTAATTTACATTGTTTATATTATTATTTATAATTTTCTTTTTATTATAGTGGGATTAAGAATAGGATATTGCTAACATTTTTTATTTATTCAATGGTTATATATCATACAAGTTAATACCTCATTTTTTTTTTAAATTAATTCTTATTCGTTTGGTTATAAATATAAATTTTAAATATATTTTTAAGTCTATTCTATTAAATTTTTAAATTAATGCACCTAAAATAATAATAATAAAATTTCTAACTTTTAAAAAAAAAACGTTTTTTAATAGTTGGATAATCGATTTTTTTTACTTGTGTAATTTTTTTTATACATTGAATTTCTTTCGTATAGTGGCCATTTTAAATAGAATCATTTCCTCTTGAAGTAATAAGAGATAGTCATATGGGATAAGAAAAAAAATTACTGTCTTAAACAAAAAAGTATATCTTGCCAAAAAAAAAAGATCAAAATCGCGAATAGAAAAAAGTGAATGTCCTGAATATTAAAAAATACAATACTAAAATAACATGAAGACTAATCCCAAAAATAAAAATAAAATCCCAATATCTTAATTAAAACAGAGTTAATTGTATTGCTTAAAAAAAGCTATTCATAATGTATAAAAAAAATCATTATTTTAAATAAAGAAAGAACATTCTTATACAAGAGAGTAGCCATTCTCTCGAGTAAAAAGGAAAGAAAGCTAAAATAAAATAAGCCAGTTCTCTAGAATAATAGTAAGCCACCGTGTTGTATGGATATATAAAAAATCTTGGCTATATTGGCTATCGTTTGAGGATATCCAACTTAAAACTAATTTTTATTTAAGAGCATAATCATCTTTATATTCATAATGGATTCAGCGTTATTTTAGTATGCATTTTATAAAATCACATATACAAGATTTTTTTTTTTTTTTTAATATACGAATTCTTTTTTTTAAGAAATGAAAGAGTAAATAAAAATATGAGATAAATGATATATAAGATTGGTATAATATAATAAAATAATGATAAAAAAAATGAAGATATATATGTAAATAAAGAAAAAATAGTATTATAACGAATTACTAGTAATAGAAAGACCATTTAGTCTAGAAGCATCATAGCCCTGTTCCATTGGGGATAAGTCTTCAAATAGATGCTTCCATTGTTCACTTGGTACTAAAGAACCGAATAATAAAGTCATATTTTCACCAAGCTAAATTATATAAATAGATTTTTTTTTAAAAAATAAATAAATAGGTATGTCATAAGTAAATATTAATATAATAAGATATCGTTTCTTTTTTATTTATTATTATTATTACCCTGTCCAATTCTCTTATAATATCTTCCATCATGAGCATATAAGCAAAATAAAAGAGATATAACTGATCTTTTTCGACTAAAGAAGGGTGATTTGCATTATTTTTTTTTGATAATAACGTAACGGTATCTTGTCGTAATTGTTGAATTAAAGACTTCCAGGCCATATGAGCAGGTGGTAAATAAGGTGGTAAAGGTGTCTTTAAACGTAATGCGGAAGCCAAAAGGTAGAAATATAATAATACATTCCCAACCATTTCACGCCGTTCCTTATTTGCCGTAACACTAAATGTCTGTTGAATATAGATGGACCATTCTTCTTTAAACATCACTGTACGCATGGACATGAATTTATCGACAATATTTTGACAAGAGGAGAGCATATCACTGTAAGTTGATACAGGAAAAGCACCTTTTAATCGTGGTTCATTAGGCGTGTGCGCTAGTAAAGTTTGTAAATCAATTAAAGTACGCTGTAATCCAAGTTCTAATTCCATAAATTGGTAAGCTGACCATGATTTTTGTTCAATGGAGCCGTCTTCATATTTTTTATATGTTGTTGTTGATTTTGTATCGATATGATTAGCATCGTTAGTTGATGAATGTAATGAAATTAATTTTTGGTATAACCATGCTAAACGAAGTATAAAATCAGAAAGGCCTTTACGTAATTCTACCCTTGCTTCATATGGCCATACATATGCTGTTGCTATTAATCCAAGAATAACGCCTACAAGAATGGCTACACACCGAACAATTGCCATTCTCCATACTTCTATATTATTCGTATCACGATCATTATATTTGTTAAGCATAACTAAGTTGTATGCTAATAAAGTAAATTGTCCAAATTTTCCATGTTTATTGTGTAGAATTAACCAAAAATTAGGAATGGAGAATAACCAGGTTAATATGGGCAATACATAAATATTGGCGGGGAACATCATATAAAAAAACATGGCTGTAAAACATCCAAGCATTGTTGAAAATATACGATAAACGGCTACTAAATTAGTACTTCCTACTGTTGGTTGCATAACTACCATAAGCTACAATATACAATAAATAAATGAATTATTTTTAATAAAGAATTATGGATATGCTCGTTTTTACAAGATAAAAAAATAAAAATAAAAATAAAATATTCAATTATATGAACTTACAGTAATAAGTGCCCATTCCATTCTCCATTCACGAAATATAGATGCAGTTGATGGTAAGAAAGCAGGAGTGGCCAGCAAAATAGCAGCAATAGTGGATTTAGTGGCATAGCGTACTTTTTGTAATTTAAATAGAGAAAAGGTTTGCCAGAGTCTTATAAAGAATTTACGCCATTGAGTGGTTGGTGCTGGTGTATGTAATGTGTTCATCATGTTACGTTCATTTGGTTTAAAACCTTGAAGGGATGATTTCTTGGATACCTTTTTTTCTATAAAAATAAAACCAATAAAAAATAATAATTTATAGGTCAAAATAAAAGCAATATTTTCTTTTTAAAATAAAATAAAATGATTATATATATATATATATATATATATATATATATTTAAATATATTTTTACTTGATGAGTCACTTTTAGAAAAGAAAAAACTGAACAATGATGTTTTTTTTGTACGAGCCACAGATAGCCTTTGTACGGAATCCACTAGCGTAATTAATTCTTGAGCAAACTCAATCATGTTGTAAACAAAAAAGTAAATTAAAAAAACGTCTTCACCAGGAATCATATCGTTATTATTAAAATTATTGTTATCGGGTACAATAAATTGTTGTTGATGTTGGTAATCACGATGAAGCTTTAAGTGCTGTATAGCTTCACTTTGAGATACTTCAAATAATTCAATTGCCTTGAGAAGATTTTCTTTTAAAACATAATGATCAGGTGAGATATTGTTTAATCTTGATTTTTGTGCCATGGGTGAGAATTTTAATTGTAAATGAAAAATAGTACGCTTGCAAGTATAAGCTAATGATTTCAATGGTCGACGAATGGTTTGAATATAATCGATCAAAGTGCCTTCAATTATTTCTTCTTTGTTATAGATATCATGATGTTGATTATTATTGGGTAAACCTTTTATAGAAGCATCATCGTTTGTAATATAAAATGAATCTGAATGCAATAATGGTGATTGTTGATCTGTACTCAATTCATTAATAGTATCATTCATCAAAGGGCTAGATATTTCCAGAGATTCTTTATCCAAACTAAAAGGAGGTGCCGTTACATATGAAGCAGCCACAGCTGATCTTTGTCTACGCATTTCAGATTCCATCTGTCGTCGTCGATAACCAGCTTTAATACTCCATGTATCACTAGCAGCAGTAGCCATAGGTGAGTTGACAACACTGTTTGTATATTTACCTTGTTTGATAGATGAAGGAGGATGTTGAATATATGAGGGTTCAATAGGTACATGCTGATTTTTGTTATTGATATAATTGAACTGAATACCACAGCTGCTACGCAATCCACCTACATGTTGAGACAATCTTTCCATACTTTTAATAATCTGCTCATATTCAGTTGCACATCCTCTTATTTGTTGATTCCATAAACATTCTAATTTAGCTTCCTTGAGTGATTTTTGTAAAGATGTAAAACTAGCTCTATGTGATTCAATAGCTGTTTGTAGTGTCCCATTTGCTTTAAACTCAGGCAAATCATTATCTAATAGAAATGTTTTCGTCAGCAATTTTAAAAGAACCTTATAGGATGTTAATGTAGCTTCCAAATCACATCTATTTAATAATAATGATAGTAAATAAAAAAGGCACAGATGTTCAAAACATTAAAATTCTTTTTCTTTTTTTTAATCTTTTTATTTATTTATTTACTGAAGTTTCTTCGTAGCAGATGATGGCCAAAATATTATACAAGAAGCTACAGTAACCAAGGTACCAATAGCGATAGCTGTTGTAATTTGCATTAATCTCGTTATATCAAAATCACCTTTATTAGCTGAACCTTCGCGAACAACAATAATAAATATAATAATAAAACATAAACTTGAAGCTATTTTTTTTTTTAAAAAAAAAAAAAAAAAAAAAAAAAAAAAAA
>MU612123.1:21074-31378 GCA_025201675.1 Cunninghamella echinulata
TTTTTTTTTTTTTTTTTTTTTTTTTTTTTTTACTCTAAATATAATACTTATAATTTTTTAATACTTACTTATTACGTGTTACAAAAGTTTTGTTTAATAATTGAAGAATTTTCGTAACGTTCAAACCGACATATTCAAGATCTAATAATTCTACGTTATCTTGTTGCTATATAAAATGAAATAAATATAATAATGTTATAATAATAAAAGATTAGTCATTATTATTACTATTACTGTTATAACTATTGTTACTATTATTATTATTATTATTATAAATATTTATATTTATTTTAATACAATATGTTTTACCTTTTCTAATAAATCATCCAATTTGAGATCCATTTCTAATATAGCTTTTTCACGACCCTTAAAATGCATGGCAATGATAAATGTGCCAGGCAATGGTGAAGTAAATGCAAAATAAATATTTGGGCGCCTAATTTTTAAGAGAAAAATATAAACAAAAAACAAAACAGAAAATACAAATAAATAAAGGTGAAACCTATTATTATTATGCATATCTATTATATATATATATATTATAAACAAAATGGGTTTACCTGCTTTCGGGTACAGTACTTTGAGAAATAACACCATCCTTTTCTAATTGACTATGAGTGAATTTAAACGGACCTTGAATGCCCCCATTTTTTCTATTGGTATGACCTGCATGACCATGACTACCACTACCGCTAGCCCCATTACTATTCGATCTATTATTTCCAACTTGAACCCCAATACCAACGGATTTTTTGGTTTGTTTTTCAGCACCACTACTTTGTATACGTACATTTTGTAAATAAGCTTTATAACTTTCCAATTGGCCTCTTAAATAAGTATTATGGTCAAGGATGGTTTGATAGACACTTTCCAAGGATTCCAGCTCCAAAATGACTTTTTCTTTCAGATTTCCTAAATGCGTTAATTCTTGGGTGATTTCTTCCACCAAGAGTTTATATCGATCATGGTGATCGATGATGCCCATGTCTTCTAATTCACGTAACATGTCTTTTACTTTGATCCCTTTACGTACTAATTGTGCATCTTTGGTTGTTGCTGCAGTTTCTGCTATGTAATCCAAGTCTAAACCTAAAGCTCCACTTTTGGCCAAGTGAGGAAGGGATCGGATTAATTGGACATAAATGGCTTTGGTTTCCATATATAAGATATCATTTTGAGTAATGTTATTTTCTGACATTAACGCTGTAGTTAAATCTAAAAATAATAAAAGAGGATATAAATGATGGTTAAAGGTTATTATTTTCGGGTCTATGTTTAAAAAATAAAATAAATTACCTTGAATTGGAATTTCCCATCGACTGAATAATAATAAATCTATAGTTTTATTATCTTTTCTAGCTACTTGAGGAGGTGCATTACCGATTTCTGACATTAATATTCTGATATGATCTTTTTCTTTTGGTGCAATGGTATCAATGTGTTTTTGTAACAATGTCAACGTATTAAAGATTTCATTTAAAGATATATTCAAGACGATATCCTTTTTTGATAATGCCATGTATTGATCCATTTCCAATGATTCGTAAAAGTCGCTAACTTCACATAATTCATTTAAAAATTTATTGATACGCTGTTTATTACTTTCTACAAAAGGATTTGTTGGTAACATATAAGCTTCTTTTGAATAAGAAGGTCTGTTAGCTAAGTTTTGTAACATTTTAGCAATCTATAGAATAATAAAATAGTAGTTGTAGATGTAATAATATATTTTTTAGTATATAAATAAAAAATGTATTTCTAATCAAATTTTTTTTTTTCCTTTTCTTAGTTATTACCAAAGTTAAAGTACGTCTTGGGTATTTTCCAGGGGGGTTGTCAAGTAACATGTAGGCTCTGGGTGTAACAATGGCAGGATTAATAAAGCGTAAAAAGAAGAACCCACCAATCATAGAACAAACAGCAAATTCCGATGCTTGGGGATTTTTTCGTTTGGTTAATGAACGAATTTGCTTGCATATCCATCGAATACCATATGGAACAGAATCAGCTGAGGATAAGATGGTAGTTAGAAAGCTTTCAGCAATTTCCATCAACATTTTTAATCTTGGTTGAATAATAGCTTGAACATCAGGATTATTGGCTGCCATTTCTGCTGTCACACTTTTTGGAATATTGTCTGGTAATGTACCTGAATCTTGCTCAATTTGAGCAACCATTTGCTCATAAACCTATAGATTTTTATTATTTTTTTCAAGGAGTGCATGAAAAAAAAAAAGAAAAAAGAAAACAAAACAAAAACAAAACAAATAGAAAAAAGAAAAAAAGAAAAAACAAAAAAAAAAAGGGATAGTTGATTTAGGGGTTTAGGGCCATTATCGAAAAATCTTTTATATATATGTATATATATATATCTTTTTTTTGATTCTTTTTCTTTTTGTTGTAATCATTACCTTAAGAGGATTAATTTCAAGATTGAGATCTTTATGATCAACTAAGTTTTGTATTTTTTCAGCCAATAGAGATTTTAAATAGGTTTGACCTGGTCCACGTCTTGTATAAGTTGTCATCATACGAGATACAGGTGTATTTGCACGAAGTAAAGAACCAAATTCTGTTGATGTTTCAAATTGAGCAGCTAAAACGTTCTATTAAATAGATAATAGATACATAAAAGAGACAATATATATATATTGATAAATGAATAAATAAATAGATATATGTGTTGTTATCATAGTTATTATTCTTACCTGGAACATGGTTAATAATAAATGTTCTTCACGACTTTCATATTGATTCCCATAAAGTGTAAACATAACGGTTTGTAAGAGAGTATCGATTTCAGCTAAACTAACAAGACGGCATAAGGTTGCAATATGTCTAGGTTCACTTTGCAAAATAAAAAATAAATTTCCATATTGTTGAAGTTTTCTATCGTCAGGATAAACATCATCATCCCCATCCCCATGTTCTTCCAAATGCGAAGCCATTTCTGTTTGCTATAATAGAAAAAAAAAGGAAAATAATAATAATCAAATGTTAAGCAAGCTTATCTTTTTATTTATTTTTAAATATAGGTATTAAAGTATACTATTTACTTCAGCCAAGGCAATACGGTTTTGAATCAATAAAGCAATTCTTGAATCCAAATATCGTACATCTCTTTCCAATACAAAGTTTTTTTTAGATTGACCTGATATTTTTGATTTTAATTCTCTTAAACGTCGCTGAACTAAAAAAGAGAGAGAGAGAGAGAGAGAGAGAAAGAAAGGAATAAGTGTAAGTTGTATATATATATATATATGTGTGTGTGTATTAATAAAGATCTTTTTTAATATTAATATCATATTTACCTTGAGCTAATTCATCTTCTACTTCATTGTCTTGTTCGGCGGCCATTGAATAAAAAGCAGAAACTGAATAGCGTTTTGAACCTCTACCAGACTTACCACGACTAGAATGATGATTGTTAGCAGCCGCCGCCGCCACCGCTCTTGTCACTACTTGTGAACTAGTTGTTGTAGTAGCTGAAGCTGCTGTTGTAACAGGATAGCCATAAGACTGTACCATACCACTTTGACGATCGGCCATCAAAATAGGTGTTTTAAATAGAAGGTAATTGTTATTTTTTTTTAAAAGAAATGAAAAATAAAAAAAGATAATAAATGAAGTATCAATGTTAAGGAACAAAGATAAGAGGAAAAGAAAAGGGTGAAGGAGTTGAAAAATAAATAAATAAAAAAATGAGTGAAGAAAAGGAAAAAGAGAGTGAGAGAGAAAGATAGAGAGAAAAAAGGATATAAAATATTTTTTAATATTTATGTAAAGTTACACAAATATTTTTTTGATTGGTTTAATCACTCTTGCTTTATACTATTTTATTATTTAATACATATAATCTATTTTCCTCTACTTTTTTTTTTTTATCACCATTATATTATTCTTTCTTTATTAATACTTTGCTCTTTATATTTTATTGCAATTACTATTATATTCATATTTATTATTAATATAAGAATCATTATATAAATAACGATAATAATAAAAATTTTAAACTAATAATTAATTATATGAAGATTATTAGATCAATTAAATTTATATATATTTTTTAAACTTTTTTTTGCTTGAAATTTGAAATGCTGATTTTTAAATTCTTTGATGTTTTTAAATTTTTTAAATTTTTTTACTTTTTTTTCTCTCTTTTCTCTCTTTTAATTCTATCTCAAAATGGTAACCCACGACCTGTTCATATTATACTTTTTCTATTTATACCTATTACTTTTTTTATTTTATAAGTGTTAATAATAATACTATTATTATATTCAGGCTTCTACTTGTGATATTGATCCTGCTTTAGTTGAAAAAATAAAACAATTTAGATTTCAAAAGTTTTCGAGTGGAAACGCTGCTTTTGTTTGTAAACTATTTTAAAAAATAAACAACAGGGAAAACTAATAAGATAGTTTTAATAATAAGCTCTTTTATTATTATTATTGTTGTTTTCGTAGTAAAAATTGATAAAAAAAAATTATTGATAGAAGAAGATGAAGTATATGAAAATATATCAGTGGAAGATTTAGTAGAAGGTAAAGTAAATGATAATACGTGGATTTCTTGGCATAGTTTTTATTTATTTTGGATGGGTTGATATTAAAAAGACGTTTTTTTTTTTATTTATATCTATTTTTGTTAGAATTACCCGAAAACACGCCTAGATATATTATTTTAAGTTATGAAGTAAGTGTTGTAATTATAGTTTCTTGTTTTTTTTTTTTGTGTGTGTGTGTGTATGTATGTTGATATTTATATATACATATATAAATAGTTAAAGCATAGTGATGGTCGTACCAACTTCCCACTTGTATTTGTTTACTGGGCTCCTTCCACTTGCAAAGCTGAATTGCATATGTTGTATACTTCTGGAAAAACTTATCTTCAAGAAAAAATCGATGTTATGAGGGTAATACATATATATATTCTTTTATCTTATTTTAAATATCTAATGATAATAATAGTAATAATGGTGATGATACATTTCTTTTTTTTATTTTCTATTGTAAATATAGGGTTTTGAAATACGCGAACCTGAAACATTGACCGACGAATATTTGAAAAGTCAATTAAAATAATCATTCATTGATATATAATTATTTTATTATTATTATTATTATTATTTACATCATGTATTTATTTATAAAATAAAATAAAAAAAAAAAAGGTATTCATTCATCTACGTTATCATAAATATCTTTTTTTATATATATGTCTATTAAGGTTTCATTTTTCGTTCCCAAATCTATAAAAATAAATATATAAATCAATATATAAACTCATATATCTATTTATTGATTGTTATTATTATTATATCGATTTATTAACTTACTTGAATATAACTTTCTGATAAGAAAATCATTTGTGGCATGATTTCTTCAACAATCAAATCTTGTATTTGATACCATTGATCGGTACCACGATGTCTAACATGTACTTTATAAGTCCCTTGTCCTGGTTGAGGTTTCCCTTCATGACTGATATTAGCTAATAAATCATAATGTGTACCTACTTTTTCAGCTTCTTCTTTTGTAGTAACTATAAAAAATATAAGTATAAAATAGGTATGATTAAAAATTAATAAATAAATAATAATCACTTTTTTATCTTTTCCTTTTTTTTGCATACGAATTTACCATTTTTCATATCAACATTCTTGATAGGAAAATTAACAATGGTTGGGTTTTTTTCTTCACTAAAGTTGTTTTTGTTAAATCTTTTGATATGGAAAATAATATATTTTGGTAATCGAGTAATGTGATAACGTTTTTTTTCCCCATTGACTTCTTGAATAGTTGTTCCATCATATTTATTAAGAATGGTTGTTAAAGGCACCTGTGGAATAATGTTGGCTTCTTTTTCATCTTGATACAATGGTGCTGCTGGTAAATCCAAAGCCAAGAATAAAAATGGTAATTTGTTCTTGGTCATTGCTAATAAAGATGGTAAAAAAAAGCAAAAGAAAAAATGAATGATATAATCAATGTACATAACCTTAGGTGTATGTATAATATATAACTTACGTCTATCTTCATCAAATACCAAAGCTTGTCCTTTTTCACGTCCACTATCAGCAGGCCCAATACTTTGTGACTCAAATTGTACTTCACCTTGAAAAGTTTTATAGACAATGCCTATGAATACCAATACATACATATATGTACGTATTTTAAATGAGTGGTCTTACTTATTTATATTATATATGATATACAATGAACACTTACTACTGTTGGGTTTTTTAGTACCACCCAAGTCATGATGTAATTTATTTAGGAACCAAGATAAAAAGTCAATGCAATTTCCTTGCTGTGTTAATTTAAAACGTTTACCACTAGAATTAGATATTTCTTGAAGTAACTCGTGGGGACTTACTTGTCCTTTATATGCCTTGGGATTCCACATTTTACGAACCAAAGTACCAAACCTGATAACTATGTATATATGTATATATATATATATATATATATATATTAAAAAAATTGATTTATTAATAGATATCCTCTATGATACTGTTCATAATCATAATCATATATATATATATATATATGTTTATAATTGCTTTACCAAGTTGTGATCTAGCTTGCTTTTCAAACTCTTCTAAAATAAAAAAATCTCTAAAACTTGGAATATGAACCAATGCTTGAATGACTACATTAACATAATCATTAGCCTTGATATTATTTAATCCAACAAATCCTAATTTTTATAAATGGAAATAAAAAAAAAAAAAGAGCTCTTATTATTAGTATTTATAAAACCTTTTAATATGCTGTCGTATTTAGTATATAAATACCTGGAATATACTTTTTGTTGTTAAGATCGTACGATGGAGTAATATTTTGATCCAATGCTGCGACTTGTTGTCTTGTTAAAATAGGGTTTAAAACATACTATTGTAGAATAAGATTGTGAATTATGAGAAAATTGATATAAAGTAAATATAAATAAAATAAAAATAACCTTGTAAAAATATTAATGATATTATTACTATTATTATATTTAGTTACCTTGATATCATTTAAAGATGGATCGTCAACTTCATAACCGTCTGGTAATATATATACCTAGAGTATAAATAGTAGTTGGTAATTTAAAAAAATTAAATAGAGATCCTTTTGCTATTATTATTATTATTATTATTATTATTATTATTATTGTTATTATTATTGTAGCTTTATTTCTCATTTTATCTTATTCTGTTTTACCTTTAATGTATGCAAATTAAGAAATACATGGTGATCTCTATGCATACTATGGAAATAAGCATGGGATGACTTTCCACGACCTATTATTATATAGTAAATAAACAAATATAATGAATATAATAAAAGACTTTGGATGTATTATTTTTATTCTTATTCCTAATATTATTATTAAACAAGCTTTTAAGATTTATATTATATATATATATATATATTTTTATCTATTTATAATACCTTGAAAATATTTTCCACAAACAAGACAAGCATATACATTAATATTTAATAGAGATACAGAGCACACTTTTTCAAAATCAAAATCGAGCATATGGCGATCTATTGTATCAAGGTACAAATCGCGTGATACTTTTATAGATCCATTATCTTCAGTAGTTTTAGAAGATTCATCCAAGTTTAAATCAGTACGTTGTTTTTTATTTGCTGGCTCCATATAAAATAAATAAAATAAATATATTAGAAAGTAAAGGGAAGAAAAGTAAAAAAAAAAAAAAAGAATAGCTGGCAATTTTTTAAGAAATTTAGCACCAAAGTCCGACTCTGGCGTAAAAAATTTGAGCTTTACCAATGCTTGTTTTTTTCTTCGAATTAAAGTGTATATTAAACAACAAGAATGCACAAGTATTTAATCGCTGAACCGTTCTGAAACCTCCACTCATCTTTATCAACATCATTTCCTATTTTTTTAAAACAAGTGCCATACGAATAATATGAATTGATAGCACAGCATACATTAATGTCACAAACTATTATATCGTTATGTTACTAACTCTTTTTATTTTTGATCTATCTTCCAAAGTAACCAAAGAGACGAGAGCTAGGATAATTTTACAGGATATACTATAATGAATAGGTATATAACTATGATATATGTCACTTTAACTCGATTTTTTATCTTCCATTATGACATGTTTTTTTCTTTTATTCATTTGTATTATTTAATTTACTATTAGTTTTTGTCTGGATTTTAATTTAATAAATTTAAATTCTATACAAAAAATATATATTTTTTTATTCTTTATGTAGTTTTTACTTTACACTGTTTTTAATAAATAATACTAGTAGTTATTATTGATATTGAAAGGTTAGCATTTTTATATTAAATTATTTAAATATTCTAATGTACTATATTGCAATTGTAATTGTTATCATTCTTCACTCTCTTTTTTATTGTCTTTGTTATTAAATTTATAAATATAATATCAAATAAGCAATTTTGAATCAAATTGAATATAATTAATCAACAAGTTATTACCACTAATGAATGTTGGATTAGATCTGTCATTTATGAATATATGGTTTTTAAAAAAAAGAGAATAATGATGTATTATTTAATGAACATTATAACAGGCATATTGTCTTGCTTTCGGTGGGAACTATAGTAACGACTATGCTCAGTAAACATTGACTATATTAGTAAATTATCATATACATCTTGTAATTAATACCAATAAAAAAAAATGCACCACATTTGATTAATAAAGCTTTGTATGATGCTTAAGTTTACGACTATACTAATGAAATATCATCATCATCATCATAGTATGAATATATATTCCATTCTAATGTTTTACGATGTTAAAAATACTACAATTAAAATGGATACAGCCTATAATTACTTATTAATTACTAATCCTTTATCATCAATTTCTTCTTTTTTTTTCTTCTCTTTTCGAAACAATTTATATGATTATAAAATGTCAATAAAGAAGATTAAAAGAAAAAGGCGGTATTTTTTAACTTAAAAGTATGCGCATTTTTTTTAAAGTAAAATAAGGGTACCTATTATATAAGTATGTCATTAAATAGTATTTATTAATGATATACTAACCTCATTATATGTATATATTTATATATTTTAGGTTAAAATAATAATACATTTTTTTATATACTCGTGATTATTAATTAACCAATGCCACGTTATATATGCACTCGTCAACCTTATGTATAAATAAAAAAGAAAGGCATATGAAAAGCACGTTTTTATCAATGTTCCCTAAAGTGAATCCAAAAGAAGTATGGTAATTGAATGTTAATAGTAAAAATAGTAAATGATCATCTTTTACTAGTGGAATAGATCTACCTTTTTGTCAATCCATAACTAAACTTATGTCACCATTTATTATTATTATTATTATTTTCTTTCATAATAGGAGCCATTGTGAAAAATACATATATTTAGGTTAAAACTTTTTATAGACACGTTAAAAAGAAAATCCACGTTTTAACAATTACAGTTATTGAAAGGGGAAAATAATACAAAAAAAATAATAATAATAAAATGGATAAATGTACTCTATATAGTTTATATATATATATAAAAAATGGATAATGATTAATGTACATTATAGATAAAATATAAAACATAAAAAAGTAAGTCACCATTCATAAAATTTCATTTACCTGCATAAATATTATATAAAACGTCAATGCTAATTTGTTGTTATTGTTGTAAATCACTTGTAAATAAAATGACCTGAAATGACATCAGAATATAAGAAAAGGGTCTAGTTTTTTTTTTTATTTTTTTATTTTTTTATTTTTTTATTTTTTATTTTTTTTAATTCTCTCCTTGTACTCTCCTCTCTAGAACGTGGAGAATAGCTCTGTTTCATTCTTTCTCATATTGTATTATTAAAATAGTAATCGAAATCCCAAAAAACCAAAAAATAAAAAATAGAAGAAAAAAGTTTCACATTATTATTATTATTATTATTATTATTATTTTATTATGATTTTTATGAATAGACAATACAAGTTCCATCTTACATTTTATGCTTGTTAATCCTTGGGGGAAGTTTCGTTCTTTAATTGAATTTTTTTTGCTATTTTCCTTTAATCATCTAGCCATGCTGATCATAATTTTATTATCTTACGATTAAAAATGACAATGATCATCATTATAAATCGTTGAAATAGTTTATTATTATAATAGTTATAATTATTAATGTCAGATACCTCCTTTAAAGAAAATAAAATAAACTCCTCGACTTGACCCTGTACAAAATTTAAATATAAACCTTTTTTTTTTAATCATTTTTTTTTTTATTTTTTTTTATTTTTTTAGTATATCAACGT
>MU612124.1:0-31359 GCA_025201675.1 Cunninghamella echinulata
TTTTTTGATAGAAATGATAATGATAATGATGAGCACTTTTTATTTTTCTCAGACAAAAAATTATATAAATATAAGGTTCATTGACCGCTTCAGGTACCTTTCGCCCTTTTTTATCATATCTGATAAGCATTTTTTATGTATTTAAAAAATGATATTACCGTGTATATTTATTATTATTATTATTATTACTATCACTATTATATTTTTTTTACAGAAAGATGTATATTATTTTATTTGATGTTTAAAAATTAAAAAGGATATACTTGTCATAATATAATAAGGTTAATAAAAAAAAACTAAAATAAAATAAAATATTAGTTTCAGCATAAAGTTTAGTACAACCTAATATAAGAGGAGGGAAGGGGGGTGAGGTTAAGAAGAGAAAATAATAATAATAAAACATATTTTTTATTATAATTATCATAATACTATAGTGAGCAAGTTTAAAAGAAAATCACAATGTTAAATGTATAAATTATATATATATATATATAATATCTTTTATATTTGCGTTACCATTAATATTAATAGTACGAAGAAAATTCACGAGAATTTTTACATTAGGAGAAATCATAATCATACTATTATTTAAAAACATATGCATTCGTCTGTGCTGATCTACAAAGTCACTTAAAAAAATTATGCACCATCTTTTTTTTATATACATAAATAATAAATAAAATAGATAATTAATATATATTCTCATACGTACATATATGTTCTATTTATTATTATGATAAGAAATAATAAAAAGAAAAATAAAGTATTAATAATTAGTACAAGTATACATCTTTAACTTATTAAACTAGTTATTATAATAACAATATATATATATATATATTTATATTTATATATTAATATATACGTAGCCTGTATATACTGTAAAAAAAGTATTCCCCTTTTAATATGGTACTAAACTATATTTAGTAAGCTTGGCTTTCGTTTTTTTTTTTTCTCAGGTGTCACCCCCCATAATAATATATATATATATCAAATTTTAACCCCTCTCCCCCCCCTAAATTTTACTTATTTTTGAAACTCTTTTTTATTTTTCTTTTATTTTTTTTCTTTTTCTTTCTTTCTTTTTCTTTCTTTCTTTCTTTCTTTCCTTCTTATACAATTGAACAATAAAATAGTATAGTGAATGTATTATGTCTAATATTAATAACAATAATAATAATAATATATATACTTCTGCTTCTTCTATGGATATAATAAATGAACTTAGTCGTCAATCAAAAGATATAACCTTAGACCATTCTTTTACTTTTATGCCAGAAGTTATTTTATCTAATTTACTTCAAACTCAAGTAAGTTCCTTTTTATTATTATTATTAGTATTAGTATTAGTATTAATAATAATAATATAATCAATAAAGAAATTAGAAATGGATAGATAGATAGATAGATACTATATAAATAAAAGGAGAAGAAGGAAAGGAGTATTAAACTCTTTAGATAAAATAATAAAGAGAAATAATAAAATAAATGGGTTTTAATGGGATCACTCATCGTTATCATTAAAAAAGGAAAAACGAAAAATTATATATATAAACAAAAGTAGGCATGACTTGTGGCACACCATATTAACTAATTATCATCTCCGCCATTATTACCATTTTTTATTTTTTTTATTTTATTTTTATTTTAGTGCAACCTCCCTTCTTCAACTCAACAACCACCTATCATTATACAGCCTATTCATCATACTTTAGAAAATGCTATCATTACTTATGATACGGCTAATTTAATTTTGGATCAACATCACCAATTACAACAAAAACAAAAAGAATTAGTTAAAGATGTGTTTTTTTCTCCTGCCATGATATCTACTACTTCTTCTTCTACTTCTTTGTCTTCTAGTTCTTTTAATGACCATTATTATCACCAGCATCAAATTAATAATAATAATAGTAGTAGTAGTAGTAGTAGCAGTGAAAGTTATAATCAATCATCGTTTGATCATCTTTCATCTCTATCAAAAGATGATGATGACGAATTTAATCCTTCCGATTTGTTATTGGAACAAGAAGATGATACTTCTTCTTTACTTTTCTTTGGTTCGTTGGATATTGATTTAGATCATGAACCTTTCTCTTCTTCTCCAACTACCACCAGTTCTGATAACAATTTGAAACATAAAACGTCTGATCTCCTACATGAAAAAAATAAAAAGCGTGATCAATGGTTAACCGTGACTCCGAAATCAACTCCTCCTATGTCACCTTACGATCAAACTTGGGATTATTTTGATGCTTCGGGTGAAGATTCTTCTTCGGATGATGAATCCAATTCGTCAAGGTAAATAAAAAATAGGAAATTAAAAAAAAAAAGTATGATTATTTTAACTTGTTTCTATATATAACTTTTTTTCTTATTTTATTTTTTTTACATATTATATTTTTAGCTTGGATTATCAAACAATGAATTCAAATTTTCAATCTATTTCTGTACAAGAAAAATCATATGATAATAGTATTAACGAAGAAAAAAAAATCCAACCATTGCCATCATCATCATCAACTGAAATGATTTGGGAAAATAAAAAAAATAATATATTAATGGATACCATGAATCATCTTCATCATCAAAAAAAGTTAAATAAATCAACAAAAGGGCGTATAAATAATAAAAATAATACCCATCATCGTTTGACAACTTCCAATACAATTAAAAAACCAAAATTACCAAAGCAAACTAAAAAAGCAAAAAAATCAAAAGCAACAATTAATAATAATACAAATGCATCATCTTCATCTTCATTTATACCTCCTCCTCCTGAAAATAATGATCATTTAGAAAAAGCACCTCCTCGATCAACCTGTCACCCTACTTTATATCAAAAATTAACCGACGCTAATATGGATTGGTGTAGATATTGTGGTACAACTGAAGGTGTCAATTGGAGACCTGGGCCATGGGGAAAACGAACTTTATGCAAGTATGTATTAGTATAAGCATTTTATAATAGTTTTTTTTTTTTTTTATTCATCTTTTATAATTTTTTTTAATAGTAAACATGGATGCGATTATAAAGGGTATGGATTTGCTTGCAAATTACCAAGACTTGATTTAACCAGTTATTTAAATGAAAGCATTCATGATCGGGATCGACCAGTTCTTCAATTTTATTGCGCTACCTGTCACCAAAAGGAATCTTGGCAAACCAATGTATTAGTTCGTTGTGAAGGATGTTATAAATCTTATCATCAAAAATGTTATCACGGAAAAGAACAACCTTTAACTGATGAATTTATTCTTGGTGATCAACCTTGGTATTGTGATTCAACTTGTCAAGATAATGTTACTCGTCAAAGAGTAGTAGTGGAAATTTCGCGTAAACGTCTACCTTTAATGTGTGCTCCAACAAAAAATCAAAACAATAATACTACTGCTACAACAACAGCCCTTTGTAACAATAATAATAATAATAACCGTGTCTTAAGTGATCGTGCAACTCGTGGCATACGTGATATTAGTAAATAGAAGTTTTTTTTAATTATTTTTTTTATATATCTCACCCATTATTTTATAATTTTTCTTTTTTTTTTTTAAATTTTCATGTATATGCTTTTTTATTTTTATGATTATTATGATTATTATTATACTTTTTTTATATATATATACTTTTTTTTTCCTTTTACTATTATTCCCCTACTCTATTTTTTCATTTTTACTGATTTAATTATATATTTTTCGTTCATATTTATTTATTTATTTTAGTTTTATTTTTTTTTAAAAATTTTTTTTTGTATATAATTGAAAAATTTAATGTATTACATTTTATAATAATAATAATAATAATAATAAAAAGTAAAAGTATTATTATAATCAATGTCAAAATATTAATCTTAGAGTGCTAATCAAAAAAATAATTAAAATGCCGATTTTTTTAATAATTTTTTTTGGCGCTTTTTCATTATTTTACCTCTTTTATTTCACTTTTTAAAAATCTCTTTCTCTCTTTTTTTTTTTTTTTTTTTATACAAATTCTATGTTTCCCGAGCCATTAAATATCATCCCCTTTCCTTTTTTTGAAGATACAATTCACTCACAACCAGTTATATCTATTAATTGGAATCCTATCAATGATCTTTGTATAATATTATTTCAAGATAATTCTTTAGCAATGTGTCGATCTGATACAACAATCATTTGGACTATTGATGATCTCGCGTCAAATGTAACTTGCATAACGTGGCATCCTGATGGTATATAAATCAATAATATATATATTTGTGAAGTAATAATAATTATAATAATATACATTTAACATTAACAATGTATGTCCATTTCTTTTTTTATTATTATTATTTTTTATTGATGTTTTAGGTAAAAAGTTTGTTGTTGGACATGAAGATGGAACCGTATTTAAATATGATGCCCTATATTCAACACCTTCCTCTATTCAATGCTGGCCACTTGATGATATTGATGGCCAATTCAGCTCTTCTTCTTCTTGTGCTATTTCCTCTTTAAAATGGGTGGATTACTCTCTAGATGAACCTAAAATAAATATTGTAAGTTTAAATAATCGATAAATATATGTATATTTTGGTAATAAAGACAATACGAAAAAAACAGGGTATATCCAACCGAGCTCTCTTTTTTTCCTTTTTTTTATACAGCCTGGATTTGATCCCAATGAAGCATTTGATATGGAACATCATTTACCTTCACTTAGTATGGAACCTATTAAAGAATCATTGTATGGCTTTTTTTTTTTAAAAAAAAATGAAAATGAAAAAATATATGCATTTTACATAAATTGTTTGGCTGAGTTCTTTTTTATTTATTATTTATAGTTATCCTTTACCTGATCGAACAAAAAATGTACCAAAAAAACCAATGAACGTGGAATCAAATAAATCACTATTATTAATAGGTGATCAAAATGGGTTTTTACATTTAACGTAGGTATAAAAAAATAATAAAAAAAGGATGATAATTTTAAAATGGTATATAAGAGAATGCACAGATGTACAAGTAAATAGATGGAATGGATGAGAGGAAGAGTTTTTTTTACGAATAATTATTGACATAATTTCAATCTTCTTCTTTTCCTTATTATCATTATCATCATTTACTATAGAATAGACGGATCATATCATATTGGATCCATGGATTGTCTATCCAATTCATCGGTAAATAATAAACTATATTAATAATCGTAATCATTACCATCATAAGATAAACAGTTAGAAAAATAAAAGAAGTAGAAAAGAATATTAATGAACGTCACTTTATTTATTTATTTATTTATTTATTATATATAGAAAAAAGGCAGTATTGTAGATATATCTGTTTCTCAGGATTTAGATAGAATATATATGATTGCGCAATATAAGGTTGGTGAAAATGTATATGATTATGATTTTTTGACTGTAGTATCTGATCTATTAAAATTGAAAAAGCAACAATTACATAATATCTCTGGTATACAATCTGAAATGAATTATTTACTTCAATATATTAAGCTCTCTGCTACGGCTTTATTATCACATTACAATGCTACTGAAAAAATTACTAAATCAAATGTAGATAGCATGTCGAACACTATCAAAGAGCATAATGGTACGTTATTTTTTCTTTTTCTTTTTCTTTTTCCTAAATACTAACATTATTATTATTATTATTATTATTTATTGAGTAGATAATGCCATCCCATGCCCTGAAGTAGAATTACTTGGGATATTAGCTACTGGTTATAGTAGTGAAGCTCTTTATGATTATTTTACAAATGTATTTACTTTACAAGTAAGTTTTTTTATATTTTATTTTTTTATAAAATAATAATAATAATAATCGTGTTTATATTTATTTTCATATACTCTATTTTTTATAACTATTATGATTATCTAGAGAAAAAAAGCTTGGGAAACCAATGCTACTAATAGTTATTATAATCTTCAGCGAATCATTCTGGAATATTTAGAACCAGCTTGTGAAAGGTTACTATTACAATTGGAAAAACTCTGTGGCTATGAAAAATGGTAATAATAATAATAATAATAAAAATAAATCAAATCAATTAATGCTTTATTTCTTTTTATTTAATTGTTCTTATTCTTATATATTTAATGTAATAGTCTTAAATTGTATTCTGAGTTCTTATGTAAAGATACTATCAATAAGGCAATAAAATTTGTTAGCCAATATATGTCCACTTTACAACAGTTATTAAAATCAATTGGAAAAATAACAAAGCGATTTCAAGAATTTTTTAATTGGATAAATAAATGTAATAATACAATAAATCTTAAAAAAAAAAGTAAAAAAATTCTCAATAGGATCATGCTAATCTCTTTTTTTTTTCAAATGAATTTCAAAGTCAGAAGATAGATTATTGTATAAAAAGAGTAATAATCTAATGAATTTACAACTCCATTAATAGATACACAAACATTAAGTGATAGTGAATCTGCTGATTATCAACATAATGCAAATAAACCATTTTATAATGATGCAAGAACAATACATACCTACTTACTGGATGATTTTAAGGGGGATAGTTTGGCAGCTTATTTTAAACAAACTGATACAGTATCACAAATGTCATCAGGTAAAGTTCAAACCTTTTTTTCTTTCATTATTAATATGCATACAAAAAGGTTTGATTTTCTCATTAACTTTATATCATACTTTATATTGTTGTTGTACTATTTAAATATATATATATATATTTATTTATATTTATATACTAATAGGATGTCATGATGGTTCTCATCTTATAGATACATTACCAAGTTTACTAAAAAAAATTGATGATTATTGTCATGCTATATTGCAAACACCTTCTAAAAACCTACCATCCTCAATGAATTCCCTTTTGTTTATTCCAATCTGTAAAAATGTTTCCGGTTTGTTACACAAAATGAAAGGACGGGCTTTAGCAACCTATATTTTGGAATCAGATGTAACATGATAAGAAAATAAAAATGTTTATATGTATATAGTATTTTTTTTAAAAAAATTATTTATTTATTTATCATTTCATTGTATTTTATTTTTTAATAGGAATCGATTCATCAATATTATGCTATTGTGGATTCTAAAAATAATAAATGTAAGTTGGAAATAAATAAATAAACAAAATAGAAAAGATCTCGCGCGGAATGTCAATAGAAATAAAATAAAAAAAAACCAAAGCTAAGTGCAAAACTTTATTTATTTTAAATTTTTTTTTAAGTAATCATTCTACATCATCAGCGGAACAAGGTTAAGAATTTAGGTAACACGGATTCACACGATAGATCATTATCCATTTCACAGCCATCATTATTATTATCAAGGAATTCAACCCAGCCAACAGCATCAGCAAGTCGTACGGAATTTAGTTTAATTGATATTGGATTACAATGGAATATTACTGATATAGAATTTATGGATGATAATGAATTAGGTCTTATAGTTGAACAACAACAACAACAGCAAGAAGATTCCAGTCATGTGGTCCAAAATTATTTATGTTCTATCATTTATCAAGAATTAAATTATTTACCATTAAAGGATCTTCATATCAATACTACCGATCCTCATCCATCATCCATTCAACAAGATATGGTAATACATATGAACTGTTTGATGAAAAAAGAATAAAGAAAGATAACATGTTTGATTAAAAAATACCATTACTTTTCTCTTCCACTAAAAACCCACCATTTTTTATACATATTTGTATTATTTAGGAACAAGTCATTTCAAGATACATGAAAAATATAAACATGTCCAATGTCATTTTTGGAACAAATGGCAGAGAAAAAAGAAGGATCATGAGTATTTCTGCTAATAATGGTTTGTATCGGGTCTTAGAAATGGATGCAAGAGAGGATGTTTAGACCATTTAGATTTTTTTTATACATCTTTTCATATTATTATTTTTTAAAAATAAAATAAATGTTACATAAATATGTATATTATATATCATTAAAAAAATATAAAAAGGAAAGAAAGGGAGGGTACCTATTAAACTTTAAATCTTTCAAAGTTTAAGAGTTACCCATCCTAAATACTTTTATTTTAATAAATATTTTAAAATCATTAATAAAAACACTTGAACTTAGTACATAAAACGTACCTTTTTTTTAAAAAAATAAAATAAAATAAGCAAATACACATGATTTTGAATAGAAAAGAAAAAAAGAAAAATTCATCCATTTTATTAATTAATATAAGGATAAAAATAAATATATAATAGACAAAAATAAATACAAAATCTAAAGAAATATATAAAGATATGTGATCAGAGTATATATAAGGTGAATAATAATAAAATAAATGGAAATAAATAAAGTAAATAAATAGATAGTATATATAAATATATAGATAAAATAAATAATAAATAAATAAATGAATATACTAATATATATATAATAATATATAATAAAATATAATATTATGGTATATATATAATTTTTTTCGTTGTTTTGTTTTTATACAAATAATATATATATATATATATATATATATATATATACCAATTAATTATAAGCATAAGTTCCACTCATCACACTTGAAGAACGACTAGGAGAATCCCAACGTTGATGAAGCTCATCCATACTACTAATACTATGTCGATAAGTCATTTTAGCACTTGAAGCTCTAGTAGGTGTTTGAGATAATCGATCAAAAACATTGTTATTAACACTTCCTGTAGATGAAACACGTTCCATATTGGCACCATGTGTTGATAAAGAGGAAGATCCCATAGAAGGATGATGAGCAAAAGTTGAAACAGAGGAAGGGCGTCTTAAAGGTGTAGTTGATCTTTGTTGCTGTTGTTGATAATGATGTTGTTGATGAATTACAGAAGCCGATATACGTGGCGATACCTGCATATCTTTATGGTGATGATAAGGAGAAGGGGGAGACATGATATCAGATGGTGGTGCCGGTGGACCTCCTGCATGTATATTATGTCTAGGTGTTGCAGTGCTTGCATTGGTTCCCATTAAGGATAATTCTCTTAATGAAGCTCTTCGTCGTGTAGGTACAGGTGGTTGTTGTAATGAAAAGGCCCGTTTACGTAAAGTGATACTTCCATTACTGTTTTGAGAAGAGGAATGAGTAGAACCTTGATGTGAAGAGGATAAATCTGATTGAATTGAAGAGCGACGCAAATGGCTGCTACGAATAGAAGAGGTAGATGATTCACGATCAGCTGTAGCATATCTTGCAAATTCCGCTGGATTAAGCATAGATATAGATAATGGTGAATCAGATCGATGTTGTTGTTGTTGTTGTAAAGACATACGTTTTTGAATCATGTTAAAGAATCGATCAGGGGATGGAGTTGTTTCACGACTAACAAAAGTGCCTTTATCCGTTAATGAAGCAGGTGGTTTAAGTCCATTATTATTGACGATACTACTGCTACTCATATTAATATGAATATTATTATTATTATTATAATTGGCATTGTTGTTATTGCCATTATTGGCATTGTTCAATAGACCAGGTCGAATGGGTGGACCATTGGATGCCGATCCAAAAGTACTTGCTGAATCTGGTGATATTAATGGTGATAATAAATTTGTTTCATCACTACTATTTCCTCCAAGAGATGACCCTACTGGTGAAACATTGTTACTATGTGAACTGATTTGATAATATTCTGTTGATCCGGGTTCTGGTGTAGTAATTAGTCCGCGTAATCCATCTTCATAAATTTTATCAAATATAGTATTTCCACTGTTGATATATTCCTCAATTTTAACATCAATAGCACTATCCTTTTCATCATCACTTGTCATACTACTACCACCATTGATTTTTTCTTCTAGTTTACGTATGCGCTGCTCATTATCTACTGTTGTTGCAATAGCTGCTCGTTTCATCACAATAAGGGTGCGGCGTAAATCGTGCACAGTACGTTCTAAATTTTGCATTGTTACTTGACGATTACATTCGCTGGTTCGGATATTAACAATATCATCTACTAATCCTTCAGCAATACGTCTACATTCATCTCCTTCTAATGATTTAAGAATTTTAATGGTCATATCATAAACAACTTCGGGTGCAGCATTAGCAGGTACATTGAATTGCTCTTCCCAAGTATCCATATCGGTCCATTCGTCTTGGGGACCACCAATTGCAGCTGCAGTAGCATCACTAATGATTTCATCAGCAAAAGTAACACGTTTTTCAGGTGCATGATGTTTTTGAGATAAATTATCTGTTGAATCATCCATCATTTCACCAGCAGCATCTGATTGTAAAGCACGAATGCGAGCAGATAAGTAAGAGATTTCAGCTGAAATCATATCAATACGTTCATCCATAAATTCAATACCCATTGTATCCATTGGTTGACCGCAAAGTTCAGAGTTTTCTTTTTCAAGAATATAAATTTGTTTACGTTCTTCCACTAATTCCAACTTTTCAGTTGCTAATCGTTCACGTTTAAAGAGTAATTGTTCCATTTCCACAATAGCTTGTTTACCTTGAATCAATTGGTAAAGAGCGCGATCCAAAAGTTCCTTTTTGCGAGCTGAACGAATATGTACAGGAATAGGATTCTTTCTACGACGTCTACCAGTAGTTGATGATGCTGAAGTAGAAGAGCGAACTGAGAATCCACCACGAGCCATAATAGCAAAACTACCACCTAAGGCTTTGGATACTTTTGTAAGTAATTTATCATCAAGAACACCACCTTCACGAACAGCCTTCTTAAGAACGTTGGTCAATTGTTTAAGTTGGTTATTATTCATAAGGACTTCTTCATTTCTGCGTTTTAATGTTAATTTCTGGGCTTCATGTTCACGTTCTAATCGCTTTCTGGCTTGATTGGCTTCAGCGTTTAATCGCTGTAATTGATGGATTTTACGATCTTGAAGCGTCATTTGTTCTCTTACACGTTCAGCTTCTTGCTTCATACGTTTCACCATACGTTTCTTTTCCATTTTAAGTGTTTCGACATTAACACGTAATGATCTTAACAAGGTATCATTTTGATTTCTGGTGGCTTGCATTGTCATGGTTGTTTGAGAATACTTTCTTCTGAGATCTTGAATCTCATTAAGTAGATTCTTCATTTTATTTTCATAGGCATGTCGTATTTCAATAAGCTGTTGCTTTTCACGCAATTGATTTCCATTATCAGATGTAGCATTAGCAGAAGCAAATCCAGACTTTGTACGAGCAATGGTATCATTTTTTTCTTTTTGTAAATTGGCTAATTTAGATTCTAAATCATTGATCTTTTCATCAAATTTACGACGCATGAAATTATATTCTGTTTCAGATTTTTCAAGATGAGATACCAATTCTTCTTTAACGCGAATATCAGATTGAATTTGATGTAGCATACGTACTAATTGTGGATTGTGTTTGTTGTCACCTTGAGCGCTATTGCATTCACGCTTCATATCACTGGAAGGAATACTATCATTATCATGATTGTTATACTTGTCATTCTCTGGTAATTTATGAGATTTTACACCATCTTCCCAAGAAGGTACGGCCTAAATAAAATAGTAAAAAGAAAGGAAAAAAAGAATAAAAAGTTGAGTATTTAGTTCAATTATGGTATATATATATATATTAATTACCAAAGCTTCAATTTCATCGAAAAGTCCATCACAACTATGTCCATCTGGAGAAGGTGAAGTGATAGAGTGACTTTCATCATGTCCTGTATAGTTGAAATCATCTTTATATAATTTGGCAGCAGATTCTTCGAATGACTAAAAAAGAAAAGAAAAAAAAACTTTTTGTTAGCTTTATATACATTAATTATATTACATTGTAATGTATTGTACTGTCGTTTATTGTCATACTTTTAGTTCTTCTTCCCATTGTTCGGTAGTGTCTTCAAGTGGCTATAATTATTTTTACAATAATAAATAAAATAAATACAAATAAATATCAGTATATGCATGATAAGACAAATAAACAAATGAAATATGTCCTTTTTTTATTTACCTTGACGAGTTCTAATACTTGCATCCCTTTCTGAATTTCTTCACGTGCTTTTGCAATGCTATTTTTAACATCATTACGGATATCATCATTTTCATGATTTTCATCTACATAGTTTTCGTAATCGGATGAATCTTCTTCTGAATAGTTTTTTAATTTTGTACGCATAGAATGATGGGTAGCCATAACACGGCGTGATCTTCCATTTCTGCGATTGGTTGTACTGCTTGAAGAAGTGACTAAAGGACGACGACGACGACGGTTGGATTTACGATTTGTGCGATCACTGTATTCTTGTACTGGTTTTGAATGAGATATATTTGATGAAGATAATTTTAATGAATTATTATTAAATAAAGAGGAAGGTGGTATAGCCTTTGCATTTTCTAAAAATGTAAGTCTATCTTTGGTATCAGCCAATTCATTTGTTAAATCTTGAATTGTTTTTTGATATTGAGTTATAATAGGGTGGGATTGTATACGACTATTATTTGATAAAGGCTCTAATAAAGATTGTTGTGATTGTTGTAGTTGTTGACTATTTGCTATATCGTAGCTAGATCTTCTTGATAAGGGGACTTGTGCATCCACTTGTTCTTCATATTTTAAAAATTCGCTAAGTTCACGTTCCATTACCATTGTATCACGTTCACTTGTCACCTGTACTAAAGTACTAGACAATTCTTGAATACGATCTCTTAATCTGACAACTTCATTTCTAAGCGCACGATTTTCATCCATAGCCATATAAGAGCCATTATTACTTCTTGCCCCAATTCCACTTGCACCTTCTGCACGTAAACTAGCAATTTCCATACGGAGACGAGTCACCTGAGCACGTAATTGATTGATTTCAATAGAGTTACCAGCAAAATCTTGATTGATAACCACACGATTTTTAATGTTTCGAGCACGGTTTGCATATTTCAGTGTATTAAGTGTTTCCATAAAATTTGAATCGGCTGGTGAAACACATGCTAACATAAGTGTTTGGCTATTACCCCCTAAAGAATCTTGTAACAGACGAGTCAATTTACTATCACGATAAGGAATATGAGATGCTCTCCTTTGTTCGTCACCAAGTGCAGAAATAACATTTCCAAGGGCCAGTAATCCAGAATTAATAGCAATACCTTCTTTAGCTCGATCTCCCTGTGCATTAGTACGTTTTAACTAAATAGCATAAATAACATAAATATCATAAATGAATATAAATATAAATATAAATATAAATTAATTTTGATTAAGGGTTCTTTTTTTTTTAATTATTAAATTATTAATGTTATTTTTATATTTTAATAATTATATATTTATTACCCGTTCAGAACCTGCAAGATCAACAAAGTGGAATTTACTTGTCAAGGATTGGGTATCTTCTAAATCAGGACGTTTTTGTTTAAGGATGACGGAAAAGATGGCATGAGATCGAGAGGAAACTGTGTTCATTTCTGTAGACCCAGTTGTACGACATAAAGAGCCTTTTGCTAAATAGCTGTTTAAAAAAAAAAAAAAAAAATCGGGCGATTAATTAAATAGGGAAGAGTAATATTTTTTTATATAGATGTTTTTTTTATAATTGATAATTATGTATTTTAATATAAGCATATATTTTACCCAAGTAATTCTTCAGGAGTAGAACATAATTCTTCTTTTACACCACTCCAGTAAATATTTCCAGCAATATCTTCACGGATTGTCACTTCCGCTGGAGCTGTCCCTGTAGCACCACTTTTACGTTTTTGAGTATGATAAGGATTCAATAAATCAATCAATTCTTCGTTGTATAATTCTAAAAATGACACATATACTTCATAATCAAATCCAGGAATTGTTCCCATTCGTTCTTGTAAGGTTTGATATAACTGGAGGATACATCGTGGTACAATACCTATTAGTTTATCCAAAAAAAAAAATAAAAAAAATAAAGTTCAGTCTTTTTGGAACGGGTAATCTGTTATAAAACTATATATTTTTTTCCTTTTTTTCTCTTTTTTTTTTCTTTACCTTCTTGTTCAGCGTTGACACTATTTTCTAAACTAGTACCCATGGAATATGTTTTACCACTAGATGTTTGGCTAGAATAATAATAAAACAAAACCATAATGATAAAATATGTAAATATAAACTATAAAACTATAATTTTATCGGAACATCAAAAACATTCTATTTTAATTTTACCCATAAGCCAGAATAGTTGCATTAAATCTAATATATAATTATAACAAAAAGAATATATAAATAAATAAGTAAACAAATGAAAAAGGTGATCAAAAATGCTTATTATTATTTTCTTTATATATTAAAGCATTTATCGCTTCCTTTACCCATCCATAAACTTTTCTAATAGTGGTTGTGCTGCTGAGTTAAAAACTTGTTGCTGTGAAGCGTTTGAATCAAAGACATAATCAAAAGTAAACGATTTATCTGTTCCTATTAATATTTGTGGTTCATCCGGAATAAACGATAAGCACTCTGTACAATTACTAAGTTGTTCTTTTCCTGATAAAGGCCTGACACGGAGACCAACTCTATTTAAAATATTAATAATATTACATATATGCACTTAATAAAACCATTGAATATTATATTATTATTTTTTAAAATATATTTTATCTCCAGAATTATAATAATAAAAATAAAAATAATAAAAACAAAATAAAAACATATAAACTATTTCATTTTTCTTAGAATTACCTCACTGCTGTTGAGGCCATAGATCAATTATAAATTATTTTAAGTATATTAATATATATGAATATAAATTATAAATATAAAAAAGGTATAAAGAAAATTATAATGAAAAGTGAGAAAGAAAAAAAAAATTAATGAGAGAAAGAAAGAGATATAAAAAAAAGACAAAGGGGAAATTTTAAAAAAAAATTCGCTCAAAGAAAAAAATTAAAAACCAGCCGTGTAACCAGCCATAGCTATAATATTCATTAAAAAGTTTGATTTTTTATAAATGATTTTTTTATAATAAATTAATAATACAAACAATAAGAATAGTAGTAGTAAAAATAATAAATGTGTCAAAAATTAAGGGTTTAATTCTTGAACGGACCATTGATTATTTTTAACGGAATATGTGTAAAGCTAAAAAGTAAAAAAAAAATAGATAAAATAGATAAAATATATAAAAAAATATGATATATATGGTAAAATGCATTAATTTATAGTAATTTATACTTTTATATATAATTAGAATATGTGTCTCATTTTTTTATACTTACAGTATTTATGGCTGGAAAAGAATTATAATCAAAGTGTTCTACTTCGGTAATTTTGTATATAAGTAAACAAAAATTATCCATTGCAATGTCATGAACTATCTTGAGTTTATTATCATTTTGTTTACTACTATTAAACATTCCTCCATAACCAGATGGTTGATTTTTTGTTGTTTCATCAAAATAGTCTAACGATTGACAAGAAAAGGCTGTGCGATTTGCTCTAGTATCACCATGGGATGGCCAAGTGTAAGTTGCTCTTCCTTTATTTGTAAGTCCTTTCCATTGTTTTTTTCTTTCATTTTCCCAATAATCAGATGCTGGTAGGTCATTCTTTATTGGCCGTGGAGGAGGAAATCGAGTTACTTGCATAGGTGAGGATGAAATATAAAACTTTCCTTTCATTTTATAATACTCTTTTGTTTTCGGCATGGTCCTAATATATATATATATATATATAGTAAAATATAATTAATAAAGTTTATATCATTTTTTTTTATTAAATATTGTTATTATTGTTATTGTTATTGTTAATATTACCAGCATAGTCGAGCATTTGGATCAGATTTAATATCACCCATTAAAGTATCATTAAGCGCAATATGAAAAACAAGGAATCTATTGTCATCTTCAATGAACGATTGAAACTGTATACAGTGCATTGATATATCACCAGAACGTTTTATATTAGATAAGGATAAAAACACTATGTTTAAAAAATAAATAAATAAATATATAAATATAATATAAATACTAATAAGAACTTGTTATATTGTATTACAAAAATATATTAAAGTTGTACCTGGATCATCAGTATTTGAAAAATTTTTATTATAACTTTTCTTTAATAATGCATGCCAAGGTGGAATTATATTAGCAGTTAAAACTGGGGACGTTGGTGAAGTGGGTGATGCCAATGAAGACATTATTTTTCTAGCCTATTTTTTAAAAAAGAAAGAAAAAAAAAGGGGAAAGAAAAATTAGGTTAATCTCTTTTTTTTATAAAAATATGTTTATTTTTTTTAAAGACCGTCTTGATCATAATATTTTTTTCTTCTTGCTCCGATTTTTTTTCCTTCTTCCTCAATTATTTTTACTTCTAACATTCAAAAAGAATGACCTCTTCACCAGTAGAGAACAAACCTAATATTAAGTAAATAAGCTAACGAAATACAATATCATTATTATTTTTTTAAAAAAAAATATTGAGATACTTATACCTTTTTGTTATTATTTTACTTACTTTTTTTTTAATATTTTTATTATTTATTGGCAATAAAATAGTTCTATCGTTCCTGCAATACCTACTTCATCCATAAATAATAGTGAGGACGCTTCCGTACAAACGAATTCAAATTCAAAAGGAACCACGTCTATATCGAAAGCACCTTATCAGCTACCACCTTTAACAATTAGTAATATTACCAATCCACTCTCTTCAAGTTATGCTTTAGGCCCTACCTCTTCTAAATCAAGAAACGATCATAATTATAGAAACTCAACAACTGTTTCACCACAATCACCTTTCAATAATGGTAATACAGGACAACGTTCAATACCAGAACCTATATCAAATAATGGCAGTCCGAATTATAATGATTCAACAACACAGAGGTCACCTAGCTTTTCAAGTATTCCCACGCGTTCTACACTTTCCTCCTACAATGCTAACAATACTAATAATAATACTCTTGATAAAGAAAATCATAATAATAATAACATACCACCACCACCACCAACATCTTCTGATAACTCCACTTCAAATGGTTGTCGGCCTTTAAATGTGAAAGATGCTCTTTCTTATTTGGATCAGGTAAAAATTCGTTTTGGTGATCGCCCTGAAGTATATAATCAGTTTCTTGATATTATGAAAGATTTTAAAAGTCAAACGTAAGCCTATGCAAATAGCTAAATATATAAAATAATGAAGAAAATAACTGAGCAACATGGTAATAAAATGATAATACTGATTATAATAATAATAATATATAAAAATTAGAATCGATACTCCTGGTGTAATCGAACGTGTATCAACGTTATTTCATGGGCATCCTAATCTTACATCTGGTTTTAATGCCTTTTTACCACCTGGGTATAATATATCTACCGATCCCCATAATCCAGATTTAATTCGTGTGACAACTCCTACTGGAACTATGACTACTTCAACAACGGCAGCAACAACTAATCAAAATAATACCAATAATATATATAATTCACAGCCTCACCGTCTACCTCATCCTCTATTAAATAAACCACCACATTCAAATTCAATTTATCATAGTTCTAACTACCATACTCCTCCCCCTCCCCATCCTCCATTAACATCAGGCGTTCCCCATCCTCTTCCTTTACCTCCTCATTCTGTACATCAACCCCATCAATATTCTCATTCAATATACCAATATCAAACACAGCAACCATTATCGGTACTTAATGAAACGAATAATGTGGTTGATGATAGAAAAATATTAAATAATAGTAATAGCATGTCTCCATTGCATCATCATCAGCACCATCAACAACAACAATATCATACACAATATCAATATTCACAACAACATAATGCTAATACTGACACTAATACAAATAACAATAGTAGTTCGCAAATAAAACAGTATTATAATCAACATTCTACTAATGAATTACAAAACTCTCAACAGCCTCCCATGTCTAATCAATCATCATCGCCCTCTTGTCCGCCTCATTCTGTTAATAATAAATCACCTGTTAAAGGAAAACGGCCAACAGTGGATTTTAATAATGCTATAAATTATGTGAATAAAATTAAAGTCAGTATCAAAATAAGAATCATAAACGTGATTTAAAAATGTGTATACATATATATATTCATACTCATTCTTTTAACTTTTCATTTGTTAATACTATTTATTTATAATTATAATATATATATATATATATATATATATATATATATATATATATTAACAGAATAGATTTGCTGAAGACTCTGACATTTACAAACAATTTTTAGAACTCTTGCAGACATATCAAAAAGAAGAGCATAAAATAGAAGAAGTTTATTCTCAAGTGCACCAACTATTCATTGGTCATCCCGATTTATTAGAAGAATTTCAACAATTTTTACCCGAAGTTACAGAAAGTAATTTTATTTTGAAAAAAATGATATGACTTGAATTGAAATGTTATTAATCCATTATTTTTATTTTATTTTATTAATAATTAAAAGTTGGTCATAGTAACAAGCGACCATTGCCATATACGTCAGCTTTAACGTCACCATTACCAGCCGGAAAAAAGAAACGCCAAGGGGTAATACTTAATATATATAATAATCATTACTTTTTAACAAAAAATTCGAATTACTGACATGCATACACGCATATATATATCTTTTATTTTGTATGTATATATATAAATAGTTGAAACGAAATAAGAATAATATGGATTCAAACAATTTTGATGATAACATCAATAGTAATAATAATGATAAATACACTAAAAGAAGTGGCTACTCATCAATCCATCAAGGATTTGATCCTAATAACCCAATGGTATCAAGTGAAGAAATTGAATTATTTGATCACATCAACAAACATATTGGCAACAAACCATCCTATGAAGTATTTTTAAAATTATTAAACCTTTATTCACAAAATATCATTGAGTTGGAAGAATTAGTTAAACGGGTAGATGTGTTTTTAGGAAACAAACCCGAATTAATGGTTTGGTTCAAAGCGGTGATTGGATATGAGCATTCTTCTACAGCTTCCTCTACAATTGAAAGACCTAATACGCCTGTTATCCCAAAGCCTGACCTTGTGCGATGTGAAACTGTCAGTGATAGTCCAAGCTATAGGCGTGTTCCAAAAGAGGTATATTTATTAATGTATATTCTTTTGTTTTTTATCTACTTATTTATTTTTTTAAAAAACAAATAATATTAAAACTACTTTTTTTTTCTAACTGTTTTTATAGTGGGAATATCAGCCTTGCTCTGGTAGAGATAGCTTATGTTGGGAAGTATTAAATGATAAATATGCATCTCATCCTATTTGGGCAAGTGAAGATAGTGCTTTTGCTACATCAAAGAAAAATCCTTATGAAGAAGCTATGCATCGTTGTGAAGAAGAAAGGTAAATTATAAATACGGAAACGTATACATATATGTATATATATAAGTATTACTATCTTGGTATTAATATATATATATACACTATTACTATTATGTAGATATGAATATGATGTAAATATTGAAGCCAATTTACATACAATTGCATTCTTGGAGCCTATTATTAAAGATTTAGAAAATTTGACAATAGAGGAACAAGAGCGTTATACTTTCCCCTCAGGACTTGGTGGTCAAACAATGTCCATTTATGAACGTGCTCTGAAAAAAATCTATGGTCCTGATCGTGGTCCTGAAGTCATACAAATGCTTTATGCTGAACCTGCTCGCGCTGTACCAATTATTATGAAACGTTTGAAGCAGAAAGATGAAGAATGGACAAAAGGGCAGGTAAAAGAGTCAAAATAAATAAGTTAAAACAAAATAGACATATTTATGTATATATATAATTTATGACAATGCTCATATATATACGTATGTATTTATTTAGAGGGAATGGAATAAAATATGGAGAGAAATGGATGAAAAGAATTACTATAAATCTTTAGATTATCAAGGTTTAACATTTAAATCAAGTGAAAGAAAGACTGTCACGAATCGGTATCTTATTAATGAAATTGAATCACTCTACCGGCATGATGAAGAAGAAGATGATATTAACGAAAAAGCGCGCTCCACCGCAAAAAATCATGAGCAAAGTATACTTTCACCAAAAAGTAAAGTGGAAACTCCCCATTTATCCTATCAAATTAGTGATGATGTTGAAATAATCGACGATATCTTCTTTCTTATTTGCTCATACATGGAACACCAAAACGGATTTAGTTCAAATGATAAAGAAAGAGTACGGTCTTTCTTTAAATCCTTCGTACCCACCTTTTTCAGCGTGAAACATGACTTAGCATTATTAAACAAAGATAGTCATGATCATAAACAGCAACAACAACAACATCAATACTCTTCAAAAAGTAATAAAATAGATAAAAATGATGAAGACAATGATGATGAAAATAAAACACCAATTTCCTCCTCTTCAGATGATTATATAGATGAAGATCGGCAAATATCCCCGCAAAAAAAGCAACAAAAATTAAAACTGTCTAATTCACAATCATCATCAATAATTCATATTAACGCCACAAACATTTTAGATACAAAAGAAAATTCATTCAATGTCAATTTAGAAAAAGGAGAGGAAAAAGAAGATATAAAGACAAATGAAAAAGAAACTATCTCGGATAAAATGGAAACCACTGATAATGAACTAGAGGATTCAACCAAAACAGTATTATCGGAAAAGAAAAAACATTCTACAGTGCAACTTTTAGAAACAGCATCAGAAATGACTACACCAAAATTCTGTAATAGAATCATTAATACTTTATACGGCAATTCGTATTTTTACTGTTTTTTAAGGTTATTCGAGGTAATTTAGATACACACACACACACACATATATATATATATATATATACTAAAATATCAAATTCTTTTTTAACTTAAAATCTATTTATATGTATTATATAGACGATTTATAGTCGATTATCTAAAATGAAACTCATTAGCGAAAACATTATGAAAAATCCAAATCTTTATTCAACAAACAAAACTGCTGAAAAACTAGGATTAAAGAGTAATCGTTTTGAAGGTAAATATATAATAATAATAATAATAATAACTGATATGATACTGATTATTACAATTTATTCATATTAAAATTCTTTATATATTTTTTTACATCATATTTATATATACAATTTTTTTAGATGTGGATTTATCACAAGGAAATTATAAAGCATTATTAGAACAAATAGATCGTTACTTTGATTCTGATATGGATGCAGCTACCTTTGAAGAAACAACTCGCTATCTTTTTACAACGGAAGCCTATGTTCTATTTAATATTGACAAATTGATTCAAACAATTATAAAGCAGGTAATACAAACACACACATATATATATATGTAGATGGAAAGAAAGAAAAAATTAAAACCTAATAAAGAATGGTTTTTAATTATATTTATTATTATTATTTATATATTAAAATATTTAGATTCAAACTTTAGCAACTGATGAAAAATCTGTGGATCTATTAACGTTGTACCAAGATAACCAGCGCACTGCCAATAATTTTATTTATAATTCTTTATCTGTGTATCGTACTCATGCTGAAAATATTATTGGCTATGGTGAACATTTCTTTAGAATTAGTTATGTAAGTTTATTAAAAAAAATATAATAACCATAATGAAAGTATTGATCATCGTATATTTATATCTCCACTTTTCCTGCTATATTTTATTTTATTCAAAATATATATATATATGTATATAAATAGAACAAGAAAAATCATCAGCTTTTAATGTTTTTATTGGATTATGATGAGGATATACCTGATCAAGAGGAAGCCTATGAGGATTATCTAAAAAATATGATGACTTGGAAAGTGGTACAGAATCCAAAGCTTGGTGCAACACGACCATCATTTCTAAAAAGGTGCGTATTAATAAAATAAAGTATCAAAAAAATGACTTTTAAAAAAATTAAAAATAATACATATACTTATCATCATATATATTTAATATTTTAAGAAATCTGCAAATAAGACGTAATCAACTGGATGACGTGATGATAGATAATAAGCTACACTACATGATCCACCGTGAAAACTATCGATTATCCTATCAACCTAATACTGAATATTTCTTTTACCGAGCTATTCCTTTAACAACAACATCGAATGATAAAAACAATAATAAGAATGTATCATTAACAAGCAGCGAGTGGGAACGATTATTATATTTAAAGAAAAAAATGGATAAACGAAATGAATTAGAAAAAATGGAAATAGATGCAAGACAATTATTAATTGGCATAAAATGAAAATAAGAACGGAGGAAGATAAATATATATAATAACTAATCATACATATAAATATATATTATATTACTATTTTACTATTCATATACCTATTTTCAATTTATTATAATGTAATATTTTTTTTATAATTATCAAATCTATAATAATAAAAAAATATACAAACACATACAAAATAAGGTTTTAATTTTAATTTGAGAAATATTAAAAATGATATCCTCTGAATGAACAATAATTTATATACTCTATTATATACCACCCAACCATCCAATACGGTACGCACAAAGAAAATAATAGGTAATAACACTGATTTTTTTTAATTCATTGTAATTATTATTATTATGCATATGACTACTGTTTCAAAATAATGTTTTATAGCAATACAGATAACAAATGTTTACAAACAAAAAAAAAAAAGTTTATTAAAATTATTACTCACCTATTATCATAATAATATTCAAACACATACAAGTTTTTTTTAAAAAAAAAATAATGATGTAGCTCATTTCAATTAAAGTTACTATATCATATTATTACTATTATTTTTTTTTAAAAAAAAACCCATCTAATCAAAATAATTATACAACTACTGCAAGATGTAAAGTTAAACTTTTGGTCTGTGTAATCTAACATGAAATTTGCAAAGCAACTTTCAAATCGCGTAATTGTTTCTTGATCCAATAAAATTCCTAAAAAAATTTAAACTCACTGTCCGGCATTTTCGAACTTGTATATAAAAAATTAAAAAAAATAGTTTAAATCCTCTTTTTTTTTTTTCTTTAACAAAACTTTATACACATAAATATTAAATAATTCAAAATGGTTCTTCGTCTTGGTTCAATTGCTCCTGGTAAAAAATAATAATAATAAATACTTAATAATAATAATAATATATACCTATAAACATACATATACATGTATTATTACTATTATTATTATTATTATTATTATACTTGAAAATACGTATTTATATTATAACACGTCCTAATTTTATTTATATTTTTTCCCATACATATTATATTTATAGATTTTGAAGCTGAAACTACTAAAGGTAAAATCAAGTTTCACGAATTCGTTGGTGACAAGTGGACTATTCTCTTCTCCCACCCTGCTGACTTCAGTAAGTATCTAGTATTATTATATTATATTATTTTGATAAAAGCAAAACAAAAAATAAGAGCAACAAACGGAAAGATAAGGATAATGATTATAACAAAAGCTACTTCTATTTAATTACTAATTTGCTCATTTTTTTCTTTTCTTTTTCTTATAATGAATAGCTCCTGTATGTACTACTGAACTTGGTTTAGTTGCTGCTCTTGAAGATGAATGGGAAAAACGTAACGTACAAGTTATTGGTTTATCCGCCAATGGTCTTGAAGATCATGCCAAGTGGATTGAAGATATTAATGAAGTAAACAATGTTGAATTAAAATTCCCTATCATTGCTGATGCTGACCGTAAAGTCTCTGAACTTTATGATATGTTGGACCATCAAGATGCTACCAATGTTGATGCTAAGGGTATTCCTTTCACTGTCCGTTCTGTCTTTATCATCGATCCTAAAAAGACTATCCGTCTTATTTTATCTTACCCTGCTTCTACTGGTCGTAACTTTGATGAAATCTTACGTGTCGTTGATTCTTTACAATTAGGTGATCAACACCGTATCACCACTCCTGGTAACTGGAAGAAGGGCGATGATGTGATCATCCATCCTAGTGTTTCTACTGAAGAAGCCCATAAAATCTTCCCAAGTGTCCGTGTTGTGAAACCTTACCTTCGTCTTACCAAATCTCCTTTCTAAAATAATAGTATATATCCTTTTCGGCGTAGTTCGCTCTTTTTTTTAGTAAATATGTAAAAAAAAAATATTAATAATAATGTTTTAGTAAATAAAAAATTTTTATGAATATAGTTTATAAAAAAAATTGATGAGACCCAAAAATAAATAATACATAAATAATTATATGTATTGGTTCGGACGTGGTTTAAAACAAAGGTGCATAAAATATTGTTATAATGTGATCATATTTGTTTAAAGCCTTTTTTTTTATTATATATGTATGTATGTATTAACTCATACTATAATATTTAATTAATAAGTTACGACTATTAATATTATTACTATATAATGTTTTCTATTTTATATAAAGTTTATCCATTTTTATAAAAATAGGTTCATGTTTTATATTTCTTTTTTATACATAGAGACCCGAAGCCTGAGTTTTAAAATCGACTTGGCTTTTTTTATTTAATGGGGTTTCCACAATTTTTTAATTTTCCTTCCTTCTTTTCTTTCTATTATTATTATTATTACGTATTTTTTTTCTTTTTATAAGACTGAAATAAATAAATAAAAACATAATATAATAAAATAAGAGTATATAAAATAAGAATAATAACAATAATGGATATTGGTAACCTTGGCCTTTTTAAAAAAAATGATGGTAAAACAGCTGCTAACAATGAAAGAAAAGTAGACAGTGGCGACAATCATAAATCAATTATAAGTGACATCTTGTCTCAAGTTGGTGATTATGACGATCCAAATGCTCCTCAAAATACCAGCTCTACTCATGATGACGACAGTGACGACGATATGCCTCCAAAAAGCGAAACTAACCCTGCTACTACTCCTACCAACGATGCTGCCAATACAAAAACTTCTCAACCAACAGATACAACCACGATTACTACTACTACTACCACTAAATAAAGTAAATAAATAAATAAAAAACATCCCTTTGTTTATATACATCCTTTTTTTTATTATTATTTATTTTTTTCCCACTTGTATATTTTATTTTTTTTTACTATTATTATTATCATTTTGATATTATATATTTATATATATGCATATATATACTTTGTTCTTTTTTTCATATATAAAATAAATATACATTTTATGCAAATTTATAAAATAAGCAATAGATGAACATATTAAGTAATTTATTATTAAATAAGAAATAATCTGTAACAGTTTGTTTTATTACTTTTTGTTAAACAGGTAAGAAATAAGAAAAACATATAAACATAAAAAAAAATACATACATAAAATATAAACATATACATACATAGAAAAAATTATAATGAATAGAACAATGATTAAAAGAAAAAATATACAAGAATGATATAAATCAATAATTAAAAAAAAGTGGTATAATATAAAACTGGAATACAATAAGGTAGGAATATAATGGTAAAAAAAAAAAAAAAAAAAAAAAAAAAAAAAAAAGGAGAAAAAAAGAGAAAGGTACCTTTTTTCATAAGCCAAGATCATCACGATGTTTAAGTATAAAATCATTTACATCTTTATCATCAACCCAACATTGATATTGTATTAATTTTAAAAAAGCGCGTTCTAATTGGTCAATATCTTGATAGTGAAACAACCCATCACATAAATCATATAATTGATGATTTGTTAAAGTATTATTTGTCCAAGTACTTCCTTTTAAAAATTTAGATGCTAATAATAAAGAGCCTAATAACAATCGATGGCTGGTATCTATTTTTTAAAAATAAAAAAATAGTAATAATAAAAAAATATTCATTTTTTATGTATGAATAAAAAAAATTTTTTTTTGAGTAAAAGATCATTCTTTTTTTTTTGGATTGAATATAAAAAATCATTATTATAATTATTATTTACCATAACCACCAACAGCATGGTTTGGCAAAAAAGATTTAATTCTTTCCAAATAAATCAAAGCAACAATAGCCGTTCGACAGTTGATTTCAGCCCCGATGGTTATCTTTTGAATAAAATATAATAATTCTGGTAAAGGTCTTCCTCGTACAGTTGGAATTTCTTTTCCTCTTAAACTTGATTTTATTGGTAATACATCACATAATGTAATAGCTATAAAATCTATATGTACATAATAAAAAATAAAATAAAAAAAAATTAATCATATATAAAAAAAATCATTATTATTTTTATTAAAAAATATTATTTTTACCTATAAGAATAGAAGGTAATCGTCGATAAGTATTATTATTATTATTATTATTATTAGTTGTTGGTGATATATTAGAAGTGCATAAGGGTATATTGGATGAAGAGAAATGAAGCATAATTATAAAAAAAAAAAATGAAAAAGACAATGTAAAAGAAAGAATAAAAAGTAAAAAAAAAAAAAAAAGTAAAAATGAAATAAAAATAAGAATAAAAATAAAATAAAAGAATTATTTTATTATTTATTTGTGTAATTATTTAAGTTATTTAATCAAACAAAGAGAAAGAAAGTATTAAAACGGGGGAGACTATCCGAAACATCAACTTCAAAGAACTTTTATGGTTATTCCGTAATTTTTGTTGTTAATAAAGTATAAAAAAGGTTTATCATTTGAGTAAGGAGGAGATGAATTTTTTTATCTAAATTGACTCATGACAAGTATATTTTGGCAGCTTTATTTTTTTGTTGTTGTTTTCGTATTGACTTTTTTAGAAAATCCGAATTATCTTTATTCTTAATAATAAATAAAAATATTTTAAAATGCTTTATCTACTAACCTACTGTTGGATCACCCTTTCTTATTTTTTTATTATTTTATTTAAATATATGATTGATACCAAGCTTAAAAAAAACTATTATTATTGTTGTTGTTGCCGTAGTAGATTTCTTTCATCCAAAATAGCTTCAAATTTTTGTTGTATATTCATATCGTAATTCTTATTTTGAATAAAAAAAGGAGATACGTGATCTCGTTTTCGATAATGATCCACAGTATTATCGTTATGTTTATTATTAGGCTGTCGTATAGCTGAAGATGCATTATATTTCTTAATAGTCATAGACTGACATAATTTTTCAACTCTTTCCCAAGTTGCCATTGCGGAGAGAGGGTGGTGTGCTTTTGCTGATTGGTCAATAAGTGCACCACTAAATTGTAATTGTATTTCTTCAAATGTTTTTCCCTACATATTTTATAATAAAATAAAATAAAATATAAAAAAGAATTAAGGATTATTATTCATTAGCTATGTCATTTTTTTTACAACCAGTATGATTTACTATTATTACTTTTGTTTCAGGATAAAAAGTATGAACAATCAAAGCCATCAATGCGCATAAACAAGCGAAGATAGCATAGGTTCTCCAACCTAAATACCTAAATAAAAGAGGGGCCACCTGAGATATCAAAATACTAAAAGCAAACATAGAGCCCGTTGTGACACCCATAGCTCTTGCACGTAATAATTGAGGATAAATTTCAGCGGGATAAATATACGCCATTGGGCCCCATGATAAAGCAAAGCAGATTAAAAATATACATAGGCCTATAAGGATACATAAGGTAGCATTGTTATTTGTGATAAAGATAGATACTTCCATGATGGATCCAGGGTAGAGTCGTTGATCATTGATGATGTGTGTTTCTTTATGATAAATCCCTTGAACGATGGCAATGAAGACTAGGAAAATACACATAACTAAAGCTCCAATCGTGAGAATACGGCGTCGATCTAAACGGTCAATCTAAAAATTATAACAATAATAATAATAATAAAATAACAATAGTTATCATCAAGATTAAAATTTGTAGCTAAAAATATGTCTTTTCCTTTCCTTTTTTTTTCTGGCTTATCTTTTTTTTTTATTTCTTTTTTATTTTACTTACATAAAAAAATACTGGAATAGTGGCCATCATATTTACTACTCCACTTATCCCATAACCTAAATAAATATGTATACAAATAAGTATGATGATATCTAGTATTGCTTTATTTATTTATTTATTTATATAAAATAATGGTCATGTACCTAGCAAGGCGGAGTCGATTTGAGTTAAGCCAGTTGATTCCATTATATGTGGTAAATAAAACCTTAAAAAAGAAAAAGAAAAAAGGAAATAGAACAAAAGAAAGGAATAAAAAGTTAAGATAACAAATAATTCCCTTTTTAAGAGAAATAGAAACATATTAAGCATGAAACTTACAGTATTGCATTAATACCAGTAAATTGAGTCATTATATGTAAACCCATTCCCAATAGAGTTCTTTTCCAATTATTGTCAGTGCCTTTAGAGAATAATGCCAAATAAGAACTGTTTGCTCTTAATTTATCAAATTCAATATCTTCTACAATTCCTTGATATTCCATCTTCAAACTTTGAACATCATCATTGTTATCATTCAATTCTGGAATATCAATAAAAGTAAAAGAAGAGGAGGAGAATGGTCTTTTTGGCTCGTAAGGTACTTGGCATTCATTTCCATTTTTGGTTTCGGTTTCGTGTTTTTCCATTGATTTTAAGACTGTTAACGGTGAAGGGGATGATGATGATGCTGAATGCGACTTCATTCTTAATTGAGTTAAAATAAGTTCAGCTTCTTCTTTTCTATCACGATAAATTAACCAACGAGGACTTTCAGGTACAAACCAATGAATACCAATTAATAAAACAAGAGATGGACCAAGTTGAATAAAAAGGGGTAGTTTCCATGATAAATGTTTAGAAAGATGAATAGTACAATAACCCATCCAAAAGGATAAACAAAAACCAACTGTCACACCAAGTTGATAAAGAGCTATTAATCTTCCACGATGTTTTGGTTTGGCAATTTCACTTTGATCTGAAATAATTAGAAAATGTTATAATATAAAATAGTATAATAAATAACAGCTTATCAGTTTAGTTTTGTTAATAGCATTATCATTATCATTATCATGTATTGTATTTTGTTGTATTCCATTTAGCTTACATAATGGCACCAAGACACTAAATATACTATGATTATAAAATAAAATACATGTTATTTTTTTTTTGTTATCTAATATTTTAGTTATGTCTAAATAAATGATATGGTAATATATTACCCCAATGAAATACCATTGATGATACGACCGATTAATAAACTTTCTAACTGATTACTTAGGAGTTGGATGGTGGTTCCTATTAAATGAAATATTGTACCCACATAAAAAAATCGTTTTCGGCCAAGGGCATCGGCAATCGGTCCTGATAACTAGTTTAAGTTGTATCAAAAAATAAATAAATACATAATAATTAATAACAAATACAAAAAGAATGATATTATTGAGCGTTCTTTTTTTTATTTAATTGTCCTTTATTTTATTTGCATGAATTATCTTACAAAAGCAGAAAGACAAGAAGCCGCCATTGGAACCGATAATATTAAAGCCACACTCTTTGAATCTTTAATAGAAAAAGTCGTTTGAAAGTCATCCATAATTAAAAAAGCTGATATTGAACCGTTATCATACCTAATTTTTAGTTTTAAAAATATGTACATACATACATACATACATATGTATGTATATTTATTAAATAATTGCTCATTATTGTATTCATATTCTAGATCTTTTAAATAGTAATATTATTTACCCATACTAAGTAAAAATAATAATAAGAATAATAAAAAGACAATTCAAATAGTTTAGTACTTTTGTTTTAATACAATACATATTTGCATCTGTATAATTACCAAAAGACCACCAAGGGCAACAAAACTATATAAATTTAATAATGAGAATAAGAAAAAACTAATACGTGAATACCATTTATGCCAAAGAAAGAATAAAAAAAAAAAAAAGGGTATTTATATACTTCTTTTTAAATAATACCTGCATATTGTATAAAGTTTCCAGTAGGATGTAAGCATCTAGATTTAGCTCATGAGGCTTCTGTACAAACTGAAAGAACGTAATCTACAATAAGCAATTAAGAGAAAATAAAAATAATAAGCACTGTAAAAAAGAAAAAGAAAAAGAAAGAAGAAAAAATAACCAAAAAGGAGCAAAAATAAAAAATAAAAAAAAATAAAAACAGCTACTCGGAATTTATGCTAAAGTTTTTTTTTTTTAATATAACTTTTATTTAAAAAAATACTTTTATAACTAAACTAAAGAACTTTTTTTTTTTTCACAGATCATGATGTTATTAACCTATCTTTATAAATAATAAGAAAAAAAATAAATTAGTAATTAATAAAAATGTTGAATAGGTGATCATACAAGCATTATTATTTTAATTTTTGGTATCTAATCAGATAATGTATTGTGGAATTGTTGATCTCATAATACCCAACTACATAGTATTCTGAAGTAGCAAATATAAACAAATCATCATGATACCATTCCATGAAAAATAAAAATAAAATCATTTTAATTCAATTTACCTACAAAAATAAAAATGGGTAGTTTAGCATATGATTGTCATAAATGAGTTTCATTATGATACAAGATCAAAGAAGAAAAATAATCAGATAATTTATGTGGTTTTTGTTAATCTCACTAGCCTTCAACTCCTCCTGAAGACTTCCGTAGTAGCAAATATTTAAAAACAATCATCATTTTGATTTTCTTCATTGATCTTTTATATCCTGTTTTTTTATTTTACCTTATATTGACGCGACACATTTTGAGTCCATGCTATACGTTTTCATTGTATTAAAATCATTATTGTTATTATTTTCATAATAAAATAAAAATCATTTTATTACAAGAAACTAATAGGTATGAACTGGTGGTATAAAGATATATAAAAAGAATTTAAGGTTAATATAAATTTATTCATGCAAGTGTATTTAATCATCCACCCATCCATCCATCCATTCATCCATTCATCCATTCATTCATCCATATTATATTATAATACTATATCATCTATTTTATTTAAAGTGTCCATTACCTTTGAATTAAAAAAAAAAAAAAAGTGAAAGTTAAAAAAAAAAAAAGTAAAGGATGAGTAAAGATGGATAAAGAACTATAAAACGGATAAAAATAAAAACCCAACTCCCCGAACGATTTAAACTCAGACCACTCGGCTGCGCTTAATGTGCCTGAAAAAAAAAAACCTCATTTACCAGCATTAAAAATCATTCCATGAATATAAATGAGCAAATTTATTTTTTTTATAATAACAATCATAATACAAGAAAATATATTAACAATGATTAAAATATAAAATAAAATACAAAATTCTGGTAAACATATAAGGAAGCTTATTATTTTAATGTTTGTTTTTATTTTTATTAAAAATAACCTATGTAAGTATAAATAAACATCTAGTACTACAGCGGATAAAAAAAATAAAAATCTATTGATCAAATACACATACGTACCTACGTACTAAAATGAACATTTATATATTATTATTTTCATTTACTATAATTATTATCAAAAATAACAATAAAAAAAAAAAAAACATCAGGCTATATAGCAATGATAGAATATAGAGAATCAATT
>MU612125.1:0-31320 GCA_025201675.1 Cunninghamella echinulata
AAAAAAAAAAAAAAACATATTTTCCATATGTTTATTACAAAATGTTTTGTCACCCATATTCCTATTTTAGCTATCTTCAGTCACTTCACGTTTACACATATATGATTATATAAATATATAATCATCTTTCAACCCCACCCTTGTATAACACTTTTTCCCCAGAATTAACATAGATATATATCCGATAAAAACCCTTCAATTTTTTAATATATGTATAATGTATCGTCAATAAACTTACTTATAAACGGGCAACATAATAGGCAATTGACTTGAAAGATAAGGAGCAATATCTAAAAATACTTTACGTTCGTGGAGAGCTTCCACTACTAATTTATATTGCTCATAGTCTAATTCCATGATAGCTTTTTGTAAATAACGTACACCACCATGAACAAGTTTAGTTGATCTAGATGAAGTTCCTATTAAAAAAAATAAAGATAAAGATAAAATAATATAAAGGATCAGTATGAGTACATATATACAAATATTCTATAAACGACCTCTCTATCCCTTTCATTTTCCTTTTTTTTTTTTGTACTTAGTTTTATATTATTGTACGTACCTGAAGCAAAATCGTCCCGTTCTACTAAAGCAACATTAAGTCCACGGGTAGCAGCATCAAGAGCGGTACCAGTCCCAGTAGCACCACCACCAACAATTAAAAGATCATACTCTTGACCAGATTTAAGTTTATTTAACATAGTTTCACGTGAAGGAGCTTGCCAAGTATCTTCCTTATCAAGCTGCTGTTGTTGTTGAAGAGCTTCAGCAAAAGCAATGTTGCGAGGAGAAATGAATTTTTGAAGTGTATTGGATAAAGATGAAGTCATGACCTGATCTTGATGCTTTAAAGTAGATAAATAAGCGTTTTGAGGTCGACGGGATTGTTCATAAGCATAATAGCCTGCTGCAGTACCACTAGCTGTTAAAGTAAAAGCAGTGAATGCTTTTTGACCACGAGAAAGATTTCTCCACATATTATTTTAATTTATTATTATGAAAATAAAAAATAATGATATATATATATATATATTAATAATAATAATACAATATATATATTTATATATAAATATATAAAGGACTAAAGGAAAGTAAAGTGAAAGAAAAAAGAAGAAGAAAGAGAGAGAAAAAAAAATGAAAACAAAAAAATTCTATTTACCCTTTTTAGTATATGGGTGCAAAAAAAAACGGGGATTTAAAAAAAACCAACTAAAAAATGATGAACTTGTAATAATTATTTTTAATTGATTGGTTTATTTTTATTACCATCCGCTCATAATAAGTCATTTTATTCGTTCAACCCTTTTTTTAAATAATAATAGTAATAATAGTGGAATATAGTAGGTTTTAGTCTGTATATAATTATTAGTAACGCCGTTATTTCATTATTTTTATTGAAGATCAATTTATACTATGCACATATTACATGTTATTATTACAATACATATCCTCCTTCTACTCCTTCCAAGAAAAAGATTAACACACTTAGAGTGTTCCTCGGAATATATTTTAAAATTCAGTTCTATTTATTTATATAATCAAGCCTCTTTCCTTTTTTTTTTTCTAGGTACAAAATTATTTTTGGTTATCAGATATAACTAAAAATCATCTAAGATAAGACGCATGTGATCATATAACAAACTATAGATGAAACTGTTTAAAATATCCCTTTTCTTCAATAAAACCAAAAATTATAATCTAGTGATTAGATAGTTTTTTTTAAAAAAAAAAAAAAAGCGAGATGATGATGATTTCATGCAAGGCTATCAGCATTTATTAGACTAGACTTAAAAATATAGTTTCTAAAAAAAAAGCTGATGTATGAAAAGAAACAATTGAATGCATATCATGTATATATATTGAGCGATTTGATTGCCAGATTACCTTTTTTGGTATATAGAATATGGTAAATCAATTCATTCAGATCTTATATCTTTTCTTACTTTTTATATAATAGATAAAAGGTAAAACTTTATTTGCAAAGTTTAAATTTTTATTTTTAAAAAATATGAAAAAAATCTTCAGTGATCTAAACTTGATACTAAGATAAATAAATATATAACTTGAATAAAATTTTGCCTTGTTGGCCGTTCTTCATAATGATCTCATGAAAATTAATCTGCATATAAAAAATGATTTTAGAAAATATTCTATTTAAAGCAAATAATATTTAAATATATCTTGCAAAATTTTTAATATCAAATAATAACAAAAGATATACAATTGAAAAAAGCAATATTATTTAAAGAGCTTAAAACTCTTCCACATACTAATAAAATTTTATCTAATTTTTTTTTTTTGATTTTATTTTATAATAAAATCTATATTTTAAATGTGATAAGCGTGGTAGTTAATGACTAACTTTTATATATAAAGTTTTCAAAAGAGAAAGTATTATAAAACGATCATTTTCAATTGTAAAACCCAATGCTGACAATGCTTTCCTTTTATTTAGCAAAGGGTTTAATTGCTGAGGAAATCGCTTTATTTCGAGCTTGTGTTTTATAGGTAATCTTATCTCTACTTCACGCACATAATCGAAGTTAAATGTAGCTTTATAAAAAGTTATTTTTGTGCCAATAATACGAAGAGTATATATATCAAAAGGATATTCTTTTTGCTTTCGAGTACTGAGTTTTATGTTATGAAATATAGCCCCAAATATATCACCAGCTATTTGCGGTTCGGACCAACCACTTGATACTGAAACACTATGATAATGTTTATCTCCAATAATGAGAGCTACATATGCATCATTATAAGCTATCATAAATTCAACTTTTGGTGTTATTTTACATTGCCCATCATCTAGATATATAGAATAATCATATTGTGGATGTGTAAGATATGGGTCGTCATCAAATCCCAAATAAAATAATAATGATGTAACGAAAGAGCCAACTTGTGTGTTTCTTTAATATTATCACAGTACATTTCTTTCCCTAAAACCGTTCTAATTTTTTTTATAATTGTAAGAATTTTTTTATCTTTTTTCCTTTTCATTGATATATTCATCCATCAATAAAAATTCTTCTTTTTTCCAATTTTTTAATATCGATTTTTTAAAATTATCTTCAGTTAAATCACTTGATTGAATAATTTCATTAATATTTTTCACATTTTTATATTCAATATTTAAAGCTATAACATGCTCATTTTCCCATTTACTTGTGTTGGTATATGTGATAAATATTCAATTGCTACAGTCATTTCTTTTGCTGAACTTACTTTTCCATAATCTACTCTTTTCAATTTTTTTTTTTGTTAAATAAGTGAAAGAAAATCGAAAAAATATTTTTTGGTTTTATATAATTTTAAAAAGTCACAAATTATTATTTATTACTTTGATCAGCTAAGACCATTAATGCACATTAAGTACCTCTTACAAAATATTTATTAGTATGAAGGGAAACACTTCCATTGCTTAATAAATGATATTAATTTTTAAACGTAACAAAAGTTGCTTGATAGATCCGCTTAGCTCATTTTGAAAATCGACCTTAGGATCTGATTGGTTAAAGATTTTTAGCACTTTTTGCATCAAAATTGATACCTCTATTTTTTAGTTTTAGTATAAATAACTCTACCTTTTTTTTTATTTTTTGAAAAAATTAGCTGATAATTGAATCAGTTAGTTTTAATAAAGGCTTTTTCCATAACAAACATTCTATTAACTCATCTTTTTAATTAAAGATTACTATATTTCGCCCCAATATTGTTGATTTTTGTCTAATATTAATTTATTTTATTCTATTTTATTATAATATTGCTGATGTTATATTTTATCTATTTTATATTATTTATATAATTGTTGATTTTTACCCAGTTATATAGTTTGCTTTATTTTAATTTATTTATCCAAACTAAATTACATCTCCTTATAAAATAAGGTACTAGTGCTCACGAACAGCTAAACAATACTATAAACTACTTATCTTTTTAAAAATATGAAAGGGAACTATATTTTAAACAGCTATAAAAATCAGTAACAGTATGCTTTCTTTCTATTGCCGCCTAAGTGGATAAAGATGGCGATGCTTAAATTTTTACTTTCAAAATAGTCTTTGGCCAGCAACTTTTCTCTCACTCCCCCCCTTCTCTTCCTAAAAATAATCTTTCTATTTTAATATGTATATGCTAAGATATCTTTCTTTTTCTTTCTGTTTTTTTGTACCTTGTCAAATTTTTAAATAATATTTCATATAATAAATATTTTATTTGCTCAAATCAACTTTTATTTTTATTTTACTTTAATCTTATATTAATTTCTTAACTGAAATCATTTTATTTTATTTTATTACTATAGCAAACATATTTTATTTCTTAAGCGGAAACATTTTTTTATTTTATTTATATACAACATATATAAGCTTTTATATTATATTATATTTTATTTGATTATTACTCTTGTTAGCAATAATGCTCTTTGAATTTTTCTTTCCTTTTTTGGGCCTGATTTTGTGTTACTGGTGCCATGACTCCAGCGTCATGACTCCAAACTTTATTTTATCCCACCTCACTCTCATAAATTTTTAAAATTTTTTAAATATAAATAGAACCAATTTTTCTCTCTTTCTTTCTTTTAAATTGTCAAATTTTTATAATAAATTATTATCTACTAAATAATTATTTAACTTGTCCACTTTATAAAACAAACTTTATAATTTTATTTTATTTTATTTTAACTTACTATAACATATTCAATTATTGAATTTATCTATTTTATTTTTATTTTATTTTTATTTTATAATATTTTATATTATTTTATTTTATTATATTTATTCACTTAAATATTCTATACAACTCTGATCTAAATCATTTTAAATTTTTACTACTATTTTACTTGGCGGTCATTAAACTCTTGCTTTAATCCTGCTTATATTTTATAACTTTATTTTATTTCTTTTTATATTTTTTTAATTTTATTTTATTTTTAATTTTTTTATTCCTTTATATTAAGTCGTTCTACTTATAAAACAGGAACTGATGCTCACTGGAAACTTATTATATACTCCAAATATAACTTATAATACTCATTCCTCATTTCAAAAAAATAAATCTTAAACAAAAACCCACACAACACAATAGCCAATAAAATTAAAGCCTGACGTTACACAAGAATTCGTTAGAAATCAAAAAAAGAGATGCTGGGACTGAGAATCGAACTCAGATCAGTGCGGCCACAACGCAATGTACTGCCATTATACTATCCCAGCGAATTCTTGAATATGAAATTTTTTTTTACTATTTGAAAATAATTTCTTAAATTAAACGCTATTTTGCGTTTTGATTCACTTTTTAAACTTTTATTGAAAAAAAAATACAGAAGAATTTTATAATATAGTGGTAGTTTATATTAATATGGATGGTAATTACGGTAAATAATAATTGCAGGATTGTTTAAAATGGAAAGAAAAAAATGGCTGTGTTTTAAAATTTGATCAGAAAATAATATATTTTAAAAAAAAATTAAATTTTTTATTTTCTTCACTTTTAAATAATTATTTTTACTTGTATGAGTTATATCTATTAAAAAAAATTAAATTAATGGATTTGGATATTGAATATATGGCAAATCAAGTTAAAGAAATATACCCAGAAAAGGAAATACAGGATGTAGTAATTGATCTACAGTTTACAAAAAATATTCAAACAACTTTAACCAGAATAGAAAATGGACAAGTAATAACGAATAATAAAATATGACTTGAGACAACCTCAATTTTTATTCACATTATTATCATTATGATCATTATTATTATTTAGTTCCTTAAAAGCACTATTAGGGATCCCTCAAAAACTTTTATTATACTAGATTCCGATGAAGAAGGCGATTCAATAGATGCTTGTACTTCTGGCCAAAGAACTGAAAAAGAAAAAGACAATAAATTAATTAATCCAACTGAAAAGTAAAAGAGTAAACCAATATATCATATACTTTATAAATATATAATAGCAATAGAAATAATAATAAAAACCAAAATTAATATTGGTTATTTTTTATATTTATTTTTATTTTTAATAGCCCTTCATCGCCATATTTTATTTTATCTTCACCTTCCATCTCTTCTCAACAACTAGATAACAACGACAATGGTAATAATACACTTTTTTCAAGAACACCATCGTCTGAAGCACAATTATATGAAGAAATATCATCCTTTGCAGAAAATTACTCACCTTCGTGGCCAAATAATAACAACAATAATAATAATACTAATAATAATGATGTTTATTCAATTACGTCAAAAGAATCTTCTCCTAAACCACTATACAATACTGATTATGATAATCACATTACTGATAGTAGGAATATAAATAATAATAAAAATTATAACAATAATTCTGATTCGGATGATTCCTTATTATCAATGGGCGATTTAATATCTCAAATTAGTACGCAGTATGGAAAAGAAAAAAAACAAAAATCGTCTTCAAAAGGAAAACAAAGACAAGAGCCATCTATTTCGCTGATGGATAGTAGCAATGATAATGATAATGATGGTGATGATGATGATGATGATGATGATGATATATTACTTCCTTTGGATCTACTCAGGGATTGGGAAAGTGATTCCAGTATTACAAACTTACAATCAACAAAAAAAATTAAAGAGGTAATTATATAAGTATTTATTTTGATAGTAATAAAAATAATGTTTAATAGTTACATATAAAGTTTATTATTATATTTTGTTTTGATTATATTAGAATTCAAAAATATCAGATAAAGAATCACAATCCATACAAAAGAACCTTACACAACAAGAAAAGTTAGCAGCTAAACGATTAAAAGAATTAGAAAAAGAACATAAACGGATCGAAAAAGAAAAAGAAAAGCAGTTAAAAGAATTGGAAAAGGAACAAAAACGTATCGAAAAAGAAAAGGAAAAGCGAATTCAACAAGTCAATCGTCTAAAATTAGATAGACTTGAAATTATTAAAGAGATGATTGTAGTGATTCATGATCCAATTTTTCTTCAAAGTAACCATGGTCAACTTTTAGTAGCAGCATTAAAAGAGAAAGAAGTACAATCTAAATTAATCCCATCTACTATATCACCATTGCATAAAAATATCACTTTAAAATGGCAAAGAAAAACCAAAGCAACATGGAACAAATCAAAACAGCAATTCATCCCATTCGAAGATGGTCAAGAACGTATTCAAGATGAACGGTCTTTATTAATATTTTTACAAGTGGAAAAATTTATTGAAATAGTAGGAGAGAATGATTTGGATACATGGATAAATGATATAAAGAAGTCGATTGGAGAAAATAATGATCATGATCAACATCAAATATTTTTAATGATTGAAGGATTAGAAAAATTTTATAGAAAAAAAATAAACTGGCAAAGGAGAAATTTCGCTAGTAGAGTGTTAGGAAATATGAATGAAGTAACTAATCCTAAAAATACAGATACAGACAGTAATAATGGAAATAGTGGCAGTGACAATCAGCAATCATCAACAAATTCAAAGAAAAGAAAACGAAGTAATAAGAACAATCAAACATATTCTTTATTGGAAAATGGGCCAACGCGTGCTGAACTGGAAGAAACACTTACCTATTTGCAAGTAATGAAGGATATAAGGTTAATCATATCTTCAAATGAAGAAGATTCTATAGATTGGATGATTTCGTTAACTGCAGATTTAGCAAGATCAATATATTAGTGAGTAGAATTCTATATGTGATATATATATATAAATCATTATATTATTATTATTATTAACCAATACACATTATCATTATTATTATTATTATTTTGATAGTAATGTTACGACAGCTGATTTTTATAAATCACAAGCACCTGCAAAAACTGGTGTTGAACCTAAGGATATATGGGCAAAAATGTTACAAGAAATTCAGCTATGTACTCCTGCAGTATCTGATAGTATAATTCAAGAATACCCAACGTTGATGTCTTTATATAAACGTTATAAACAACTTGATTCAACCGAAGCTGAATATTTACTAGCAGATTTAGAGGTATTTTTTTTTTTTTTTTTGTAGTCATGTTTAAAAAATATTGATAATTATAAAAATATATAATAATAATTAACATACTAATTTTTATTTTTTATATTAATATGTATATATATATATATATTAATTCAGGTCGAAAGAAGTGTCATATCGAATAGGGATAGAACAATTAATAAATCTATGTCTAAAAAAATCCATAAAATATTTACATCGGACGATCCTACAGATATAATTGCTTAGTCCATCATTAATAGTGTTAAGTTAGCTTTTTATCGGTATCGATACTATTACTAATTTTATTATTATTCTATTCATTTTATTTTTTTAAAAACAACCAACCATATGTACATATATATTTCTACCAATGTACCATAACTAATTTCATTATCGTATTAAAATACATTATTCACTTAATCATATTATAGAAAACAAATTTACAAACAGTTTTTATTTAATAACTTTACATAGGTCCACTAATAAATAAATATATATTTAAAGTTGATCATACGTATACACACAAAATAATGATCGTAATAAAAATAATAAATAATCACAAAAGCATAATGTATATATACTTTTAACCAATAAAATCATGTGTGAACACGCAAAAAGGAATAAGTGTAGGTTTCCAGATATATCCTGGGCGACGATTAGAAATAGGTGGTGAGGGATAAGAAGGTGAGTTAGTTAAATTAGATGTTGATATAGTAAGAGGTGATGGGGATTGAAAAGAAGATGGCAATGATTTATTGATTAAAGGAGTTGGTGTTGCGTAATTAAATTCTATATTTGATGAAGTCGGTTCATTGTCGTTGGATAAATCAAAAATCAAATTCGGATCGAAAGACATCAAGATTTCTTCTATCACATTGAACGGCTAAGTCTTCACGCTTCATCCTATATTATTATCATTTTTTTTAAATATATAAGTATACGAATGCGTATAGATTAAAATAATAATGATAATCAGATTAATATTCACCACTAATAACATTCATCATTCTATTACAGATTTTTTTTAAATAAATAAAATAAAAAAATTATCAACTTACATAAACATGACCATACGAAGACTATCCCAAACATTTTCACTCATACCGCTTGGAACCGCCACAGGTTGGCCATTTTGATCTAATAAAGGAGCAGAAGACTGGGTAGCTGAGTGCCCCATATCATCTTGTTGTTGTAAAGCCAAGGCAGTTAATAAGTGTTCAGCAGCTTCTTTATGTTGATTTAAATTAATACAACTGATGGCTAAGTTATAACGAGCACGAACATAAGAAGGATTGATTTCTAAGGCATTGAAATAAGCATCAATTGCACCAGCTGTATCTTTCGAATTAGCCAAGGTAGCGCCCAATTTATTCCATAATAAATAATCATGGGGTTTACTTGCCACAGCAGCTTTAAAGCAATCAATTGCTTTATGGTATTCTTCAGAAACATTGAATAGAATTCCAAGTCCTACTTGAACATTAGCGTCCATTTCAGCACCAGGTGAGGAACGAGCAGCATCCAAGAATAAATTGGTCACATATCCATGACGATCATTATCCGACATTTTACCACGCATATTACTATTTTCTTTTACCAAATGTTGGTAAGTAGGATTATTTAATAACCATTGTTCTAAACTGTCATAAGCATCAGCGCGACAATTTTCATTGGTATAACTAACGGCAAGAGCCAACCATCCATCTAAAAGGGCAGGATTGATTTCTACAGCTTTACGAAGAGCAGCAATTGCGGCACCATCACGCTCATTTTCTTGTTGCTTTAATCCAAGCGCTTGCCAAGCTTCTGCGTTATTTGTTTCAAGTTGAGCTTTAGCTTCCAGAGCTAATATAGAATCGGTTAAAGAATGATGTTGATCTTCAATATTATTTTGATGGATTAAATATGGGTTATTAGTGGTAAAAGTGTAGGTATTATAATCAGGGTTGAGGGCTCTATAACCAGTTTCCTCTGAATTTTTAAATCGATCCCAATCTTTTTGCATACCATCCCATTCAGCATCTTGTGCATTTTTTAAGTGTGCAATATTACGTTGATATTGTTGTACCCAATCATCTAATTCTGTACCACGGCCATATAATCGCTGCATTTCTTCTTCTGATAAATCTTGCTGTTCACCATTATTTTGAAATTGTTCTGTCCATCCACGTTCCATTTTTTTAGCAAAATCAGTAGACCACATACTTCCACTTTGTTCACTTCCAGCATGAGGTATAAAATCATCTAACCAATCTTTAGATCTAGCATCCACAGGACCCTGTTGTTGTTGTTGTTGTTGATGTATTTGTTCGCGTTGACCATTAAATTCTGTACTCCAGTCCCCTGATGCATTTTTTCCGGTTTCAACCATTTTATCCCCTTCTACTTGAACCTCACGATCACGAAGTTTTTGCATGAGACTCATGAATTGTGAATTTTTAAACTTTGGGTTATCATTAATATCAACTGAATCTAATAACATAGCTGCTGTACGTGCGAGAGCGTCATTATTTGTAGCATCTTCATTAATTCCTTCTTTTTCTGCAAATTCAGTAGCCCAATCTTCTTCTTGTGCTGCAAATTCTTTCTCCCAGTTTACTTCAGTATCTATAAAATATAATGAACAATATATATAAATTAGAATATTATTTATATTTATATGTCCGTAAATATGAATAAAATAAAATAAAATAGAATATAGTAATCATTTACCTTGTTTTACCGCATCAAACGCACGTTCAAATGCTTGATTTTCAGTTTGAGTAATAGATAAAGGAGCAGATTGATGGTGTTGCATGAACCCTTGGTTAAAAGTAGTTGGCATATAATGTTGCATAGGTTGATATCTTTGATGATGGTACATTTCTGGTTGAGTTGAAGTAGAAGGTCCAGCCATAGATTGATTATGCCTAAAAGCTCCTTCAAAATCGTCAAATTGACCTTCTTGTGGTGGAGGATGGGCAATTGTTGCTTCTTTCATAAAATCATTTGACCAATCTGCATCATGATGGATCATGGAAGGTTGATGATGTAAAGGTTGTTTTTGTTGTTGTATTGAAGGGGGAGGTCCATGTTGTATTGTTTCTAATTCTCTGTTTAATCCACCGAATTCAAATGCACCGCCAGGTCGTTCATGTATTACTTCATCTTTCATAAAGTCATCAGTAAACTATTATTCATCAGAATAATAATAATAGTAGAGAAGTTTAAGTATTTAGCCTTATTCTATTTTGGTTGTAGTTTCATTCCTTTTAATTGTATTTTTCCTTCTCTGTTTATCTTTTTATTTTTTTACCTGTCTATCAGCCATTCCTTGAGAAGGTCCTTGACGTGAACGGAACCCTGCCTTAGTAATAAAAAATATAAATAAATAAAAAAAGCAGTAAAAAAAAGTTAATAATCATTCTTTATTTGTTGACATGTATTTTATGTATATTTATCAATTCGATTCTATTTTATTCTGTTTACTTTTGAGCTTTCAGCATGTTGATCAGCTACAAAGCGATCCTAAATATTATTAAGTAAAAAAAAAAAAACAAGAGAGAGAGGGGGAGAAAAAAAAAGAGAAAGTGTAAGCAAAAAAAAAAATAAGGAACCAGTAAAAATACTTTTTTATACCTGTTGTAAAGATCTATCTTGTTGGAATTGCTTCATAAGCCCAGCCATTGGATTAACGGGGCCACAGTCGGCCCCTCCACCTCCCATTGGAAATGCCATAGTTATATATATAATTGATGTATAAAAAAAATGTAAAAAAGTATAAAGAGAAAGAAAAAAGTATTTAAATGAAAAAGAAGAAAAAAAAAAAAGTGGGTTAAAAAAATTGTAATGACAAATAAATTTAATTTTGTGGGGATTTTTTTTTTAAACGGCGCATTTTTTTTTATATTTAAATTTTTCATATGGGAGCTATATTTTTTTTTCCTCTTCTCTTTAACCATAGCTTTTATACTATATAAAAAACATTGTATTTATTTATATATATATATATATATATATATAGTGTTAAATAATTTATATCAATTTAGTTAATCAATATATCCTTAATCCAGTTATATTATCTAATTCAAATATATATATATATATATTTATACGATTTCAACAAGCTTTACATAATAGGTAGTACAAGCATATAGGTATTTAGAAGCTTTTAAAGAAAATCGGACAAAGTAATATTTCAGGGTTATCTTTATAGAATATTCAGTCTGTAAGTATATATAATATAGAATAAAGTAAAATAAAGTAAAATAATCAGTTTTCTCAGTATTTAAATGCTCAGCCATTAGTTATATCATAATATATACATATAAATATAAACCAGTTTCCATAATAATATATTAAAAAATATTATTTTATTTATATCCTATTGAGCCTATATAGTTTATTATCTATTAAGCTCTTAAACCACCATCTAAACGAATAACGGAGCCATTAAACATAGGGTTTGTGATAATATGAACAACAGAATCAGCAAATTCATTGGGTTGGCCAAGCCTTTTTGGAAAGAGACAAATAGGTGCTTGGATATTAGTTTCTTTTAGCATTGGTGTATCTAATAATAATAATAATGATTTTATTTATATATAAATATACATATATACATATACATATAATGATTTACCTATAGGACCTGGGGCGATACAGACAACTCTTATTCCATGATCCGCCAATTCACGAGCTAATGGTAATGTTAATCCAGCAATAGCAGCTATTATGTGTATATATAATTGTTGGTGTAGTTTAATGCATTTTATGTAAGCAATCTATTATATTTTATAATAATAAAAAAAGTATATACCTTTTGAAGTACCATAACCAACCAAATTACCATCTAGGCCTGTAATAGATGATACTAAAATAATAACACCTCTTTCACCTATTTATATATACAATAATAGCAATAAAATAAAAATGACATTAGTATATGTACATAGACCTTATTATTTTTTTTTTTTACCGTCATTATTGATTTCTGGATTCTTGATCATGACTTGGCTAACTTTGTGTGCAACATTGTAAGTTCCTAATAAATTAATATCAATTAGTTGTTTAAATTGTTGAAATGTTGTTAAAGATTTATTTGGGCCATATCCTTCCATTGGAAGAGGAGGAGTTAATACACCGCTGCATAATATGGCACCACATAAATGACTATTACTAAAATACTGAATAGCTGATGATAATGCTTCTTTAACTTGGGACTATAAAAATGAAAAAAAGTAAAAATAAATAAAGTGAAATAAAAATGAATTCGCTTTAACTATATATATATATATTTGTTTCTTACCTCAGAGGTCACATCAACTGATCCTGGAAAAAAAACCTTTTTTTTACCAAGTCTTTTCACCAAGGCAATTGATAAATCAACATTAATATCGAAAATCTAAATGGTTAAATGAAAAAAAAGAGTCATTACTACTTGCTAATTTATTCATTTTATGATTTATAACTTACAACAACATAACCATCTTCTTTTACAAGTGATTTTACAACCTGCTTACCAAGGCCACTTGCTCTATTAGAAAATAAAAATAGAAAATTGAATCATGGTTACTTTTTTTTTAATGTTTAATGTATTTTACCCTCCAGTAACGACAAATACTTTATTTGCGACTAGCATTTCTTTTTGTAATCGAATAAAATAAAAAAGATAGAAGTTTTTTTAGAAAATAAGGATTATATATGTATAATATTCTTTTTGTTCGCTTGATTTGTTAAAAATCAATAAAAAAAGTTACCCCTGATTTTATCAAGTTGAAATCTATTTCGACTGACTACCAAGATTTTTATACTTTTTTTAATATTATACTTTTTTTTTTTTTTTCGCTCGAATCTAAGAAAATGTATTTAAATGTATTCGACTAATTCCAGATTAGTGTTAAAACCGAAGAATAAAAAAGGGATTGGTTTTATAGTGTAACAATTTAAAATGGAGTTATAAACTTTTTACCCATATTTATAGTCGATTTAATTTTATTAATACTTTATTTTTTATTTTTATTTCTGATATTTGATTATATTTATATTATCTATTACAATAGTGTGATATTTTATACAATTTTATATTTTTAACAGAAATATATGTCAACAATATAAATTGATGTAAGACAAACTTATATACGTTATGGTAAACATTACTATCCTAACTATATAATGGAAATATATATAATAAGATAATTGTTATTTTTAATAGTAATAGTACTAGCGAACAAAAAAAATCAATAGAACAATAGCAATATTTTTTATTTTAATATATTGATATAATATTATCTATTTTTTTTTAAAAAAAATAATTTCGACTTTTTATAATATAAAATAAAAAATGTAATTATAATTATAAAAAAACGTGGTTTACCCAATAAAAAGGGTTTGTTTGTACTCCGAAGTCTCGCCTGCACGAAATCTTATTATAGTTTTTGATATTGTATTTTAATATTTAAAAAAAAGGAACAGGTTAAAAAAGTATATTAAAATAAAAAAAAATCAATAATCATGGTAATGATAATAATAATAATAATAATATATATGGGCTAGAAAATAAATAATAATTATAGAAGGTTTGTAGTTCTCAAACTTTACTCGAGGTTTAAAAAAAGATCAGCGGAAAGCTTAATTTAGTTAATAATTTAAACCGAGCATAAAAACAACCAATAGGATAAATCCTTTTAGTGTTTTTTTTTAATCTGTACCACAATGGCCAGGTACAAAAGGAAAGTCCGTTCATTCAATTTTTTTTTTAAAACTGAAATTCTATCTCTTTTATTATTTTTCTTTCCCTTTCAGTTTTTTTTTTTTTTTAATTTTCATTCCTTTTTAATATATTTCATTATATATTTAACTATTTATTAAAAAAAAATTACTTTTTTAAAAAAAATTATTATTTTAGAATATAATATCATTTAAAAAAAAAGTTCGAGACTTTTTATATCTTTTCACAGCTTAGACGAACAATTATAATAACACAATTTATATATAATAAGCGAATTTCATCATTTAATTTAAAACAACAACTTCTTATACCATCAACTAATATATATATTTATAAAACCAAACAATCGATAACATAATATAAAATGAATAAACAAGATGCTACAACCGAACGTATTGCAGCTGCTAGAAGAGAAGCTGAATTATTAAAAGAAAGAATTAAACAACGTAGAGAAGCACTTAGTGATACAACTTGTAAGTGAATATAGATATGAAATAAATAGATAAATAAATCTGATATATCGATATAATATGATAGAGAAGGAAAAAAAAAAAAAGAAAAAGAAAAGTGTATATAGGGTTGTTGTATATATATTTATTTATTTTTAAAAAATAAATAATCATCCTATAAAAGAATCAATAAATATATTTATAGAAAACAAAAAATCATGATTATGTTTATACTCTTTCTATTATTACATATATATTCTTTTTATTTATTTATTTTCATTTCGTTTTTTTACTTAGTACCTAAAATGGCCAAAAATGTAGAACCACTTCCACGATTAGTAATGAAAATTAGACGTAATCTTCGAGGTCATCTTGCTAAAATTTATGCTATGCATTGGGCTACAGACGGACAACATTTAGTATCAGCATCGCAAGATGGTAAATTAATTGTATGGAACGCTTATACCACTAATAAATTACATGCTGTACCTTTAAGATCTGCATGGGTCATGACCTGTGCTTATTCCCCTTCTGGTAATTTTGCTGCCTGTGGTGGGTTAGATAATGTATGTTCCATTTATAATTTAACCTCCCGTGAAGGACCTGTGCGTCCTGCAAGAGAATTATCTGCTCATACTGGTTACCTCAGTTGTTGTCGCTTTTTAGATGATCGCCGTATTTTAACTAGTTCTGGGGATATGACTTGTTTCTTATGGGATGTAGATGCTGGTGTAAAGATCCAAGAATTTGCTGATCACACTGGTGATGTCATGAGTATCTCTTTGGCCCCTAATGATCCTAATATCTTTGTTTCTGCTGCTTGTGACGCTACTGCAAAAATTTGGGATATGCGTACTCAAAAATGTGTTCAAACTTTTGTTGGTCATGAATCTGATATTAATTCTGTTCAGTAAGTTTTTTTTTTTTTTTTTAAAAAAAAAAAAGAGGATATACATACATATATATAATCGTATTGACAATTTTATCTTTTTATCTTTTATATTTTTTTATTAAATAATAATAGATTCTTCCCTAACGGTATGGCTGTAGGTACTGGTTCTGATGATGCAAGTTGTAGATTATTTGATTTACGTGCTGATCGTGAAATGAATGTATATCAAAGTGAAAATATTTTACATGGTATTACCTCTGTTGGATTTTCTATATCTGGTCGTTTATTATTTGCCGGATATGACGATTTCAGTTGTCATATTTGGGATTCTCTTAAAGGTGAACGTGTTGGTGTATTAAATGGCCATGATAACAGAGTTTCTTGTCTTGGTGTATCTAGTGATGGTATGGCCGTATGTACTGGAAGGTAAATATCAAATCATTTGAAAAATAAAATAAAATAAAAATAATAAACTAATATAATATATACTCATTTTTATCTTTTTTTTAATAACAATAGTTGGGATTCAATGTTAAAAGTATGGGCTTAATTTTTTAATAATCACAATAGCATTAATTACAGACTGATTTTTATTTTCAAAAAAAAAAAAAAACCATGAAATTATGATTTATACCGACTTTTTTTTTCTTTTTCTTTTCCTTTTTTCACTTCCTCTTTCATATTATATACATATATTTATTTATTTATATTATTATTTATTACTTATTACTTTTATTTTTATTATTATTATTATTATTATTGGACATTAATATATATAATAAAATTGATAACTATTAAACATATAATACTACTAAACTAATTATTTATCCATATAATCTTTGTGGTGATAGGGAGGAAGAGGATAATATATAATGCGTTTTTTATGGATAACGTCCTTTTAATGGTTCAATATTATAATCTGACAAATTCACTTTTAAATCTTCTTCAATTACCTTAGTAGTAGGCTTTTGTTTAATGGCACCTGTTGTCAAATTCAAAGCTTGTACAGCATCTTTTCCAAGTTCATCAACGCCAATTGAATCTCTTGTACCTACTAGCAATATTTGGCAATCTGCATAATTCAAAAAAAGAGTTGTTTCAGTAATAGGAAGAAAACTAAGGTCACGAAGTTCTTTCTGTAACCAGCTAGGAAAATTAGGAGCTTTGTTGGATTGTCTTGTATTATCATGGTCACCGCTGCCACTATTTGATTTAGGATTTTTAACCGAAATAGCAAATGTACCTTCATGTTCCAAATTAAAATCTTCTTGTATTTGTGCAGGTGGGTCAGGGTCAGTCAATATATAACTTAAATAACTATTCCTTTTTTGTTGGTGGTGAGAGATTGAATAAGCACCGATACCCTATTATATATATATATATATATAAATATATATACATATAGATTAGTATCTATATTAATATTGTTTTCTTTTTTTTTTTTTTTTTTTTTTATAAAAAGATATTAATATTTTTTTTTTCTTTACCAGAATACGCGCAGCTTCAACCGTACGTTCACCTCGAGTTTTTGTTGAATACGTGTGCTTTTTAAAATCTTTTAATAGTTCATTAAAATCATTTGATGCACCTACTACAGAACCCCAGTGTTTTTCATGACTTTTTATTAAAGGTAATTTCTTTGATCCAATAACAATGAGAGACGATTTTCTTTTTTCTTTATGTTTAGATGACTTTTCATGATGAGGAATTAATAACATAAATAAATGTTGGGCTTCGTTTGGAGAATCTTCTTTTTTTTCATTGACATCAAGCTATACATATATAAAAAAATAGTAATAATATATATATTATTATTATTATTATTATTATTGTTATTATTGGTTTAGTTCCTATTATTTTTATTTATTTATTCTTGTTCTTATTTTTATTATTTTATTTAATGATTACTTTAGGGCGATAAAAAAAGTAAATATGGCCATGTTCCAAATTGACACCTTCATCGCCTTTATCAGATTCAGATCCACGTTTTTCACCCATAGTATCACTATCTTCTTTTTTCACAGGATGATGGTTGGCTTCCGTTGTATATTCTCTACTACTTGATCTTGAACGGCGATTTCTACTTGGTGATCTTGATTTAGATCTTCGTTCGCCATTGTTTGATCTTGATTGTTGACCACTACCACTGCCACTACTGCCAGTACTAGCTCTTCTTTCCTTACTGCTTGGTCTAGATTTTTTTTCATGATTTGGTGAACCTGGCCTTACATTTTTACCGCTGAGTTTTCGTTCTTTTTTAGCTGGATATTCGTTTTCTTCTTCAGATTTATGTATTTCGCTATGTTGCCTGCTTCTTGTATTATATGGCATTATGTTAAAAGGTGCTTTTTTTTGAAAAAAAAAGAGGATAGGAAAAATATAAAATAAATAAAAGATGTAGATTGAAGAAAATGAAAAAAAAGGATATATATATATAGATTTGATGTGATGTGTCACATCTTTGTGTCAAATCATGCTCTATTTTGAAACTAGTGAATTTATTTTTTCAGAGGAAAAAAATTGTTTAATAAAATAGTAACCCTCGCATATATATTCATAGTTTTAATTTTTACGTCTTGTTAATATTATTTAGATATAAAGAGCATTGCTTTATCTTACTAATCGTAGCTTAATAGATTTTTAAAAAATAGTTTTTAAATCCTGTTGACTTTATATAGTTGTAGAAATAGTATAAATGTAATAGATTAGTGTTTTTTTTTTTAAAAAAAAGAGCGATCAAATATAATAATAAAGGGAATATTCTAGTTTAAAGTGTAATTAATAAAAATACTATAAAAATATATGGAAAGTGGTTAAAAAAAGGAGGAAAAAAGATCTTATTATTTTATTAATCTAGGAATAAAACAATTTTAAGTCTCGCTTTTTTCTTTTTTCTTTTTTTTTTTTTTTTTAAATTATAAATACTGGTAAAACCAATCCTTTTTTATTTTTATTTAATATTTTAATATTTTTATTATTATAGCAAATTCAAGTATTTATAATTTGATATGTACATTATACAATAGTAAAAATATGTTATTGAATAATACATAATTGATAGTTTAGGTAAAGTCATATTTATTGAAAAATAATAATGATAATTTTCGATGATTAGTACAATACTAATATTTTTTCTAAATTTTTTTAATATTTCAATTTTTTTATTTATTAAATTTTTAAACGATAGATATTTTACTTTTTGCATTTTGTAAAAATCTAATTTTTTTTTGAAATATATAGGAATATTAAATTGTTCGTCAACAGGGTCAAGCATAAAAAAGGCTTCGAAAAAAAAGTTTGTTCGGTAAGTCCGGTTCAAAAATTTCATCTCCAGATTTTATTTTTTTTCACTCTAAAAATAAATAACTATATTATTATTATTATATATTTTTTATAAAATAATATCGCAGCTTTTTTTTTTTTTTTTTTTTAAAAAAATATCTCTTCCTCTATTCATTTAATATAAATATAAATATAAATAAATAATATTTATTTCTCATTATGCCTGAAAGAGTTTATATTGGTAATCTTTCAAGAGATGCTTCAAGAGCAGATTTAAGAGATATGTTTGAACCCTTTGGTCGTATTTTGGATTTAACAGTAAAAAACGGGTTTGGTTTTGTTGAATTTAATTCACGTTCTGATGCTGATGAAGCTGTAAGAGAATGTCATGGAAATAAAATTTGTGGACAACGGTAAGAAAATAAAATAATAAAAAATATATATAATTAATACGAAGATTTATTAAACACAAATAATAAACAACGACATTAACAACAATAACAATAACAATAGCAATAGCAATAGCAATAATAAGAATAATAACAATAGCAATGCAATTATAATAATAATAATAATAATAATAATAATAAAAAACAAAAAGATAGTAACATTTTGTATTTAGTATTGTTGTAGAAATCGCTATGAAACGCCGTGATCATCGCCGTGAACCTAGAGAAAGGTAAGTAGACTTATTATATAAATATAAACATAAATACAGATATATAAAGAAAATAATAACAATAAAAATGATTTATATCACTGCGACTTATTCTTTATCATATATATATATATATATATATATATATTTACTTTTGTTCTAATAGAGAAAGTTACCGCTTGATTGTTAAAAATATTCCTCCTAAGACTACTTGGCAGGTAAAGTTTCCTTGTTTTTGTTTATATATATGGTTACATGGGGTTTCTCTCTCTTTTTATTTAAATACTGGAATGCTTTGAACGCTTTTTTATATATACTATAAAAATCCATGTCAAGTGAAATATATGTATATTTCTTTTTTTTTCATATTGCTTGCTTCTTATTCTATTGGAGTGGATTGGCGATACTTTTTTTTTTTTTTTGTAACCAGGTCTGCTTTTGTTGATTGGTTACGAATCCGGGAAAAAAAATTGGTTACTTGTACTTTTTATTTTTTTTTTCTTACCTAATACTATCATCATTATTATTTTGTTCATTCCCATGTAACCTTTATTTTGTTCATCATAAATATATATGTATATATACTTAATCGTTATATTTATGTTTTATTCTTTTATTTTAATATAGGATCTTAAAGATATGATGAAAAAAGCTGGCCGTGTTACATTTGCTGATGTTCTCAAAGATACTGATGAAGGGTAATATATAAATAAAAAAATATAGAAAGAGAATAAGGAAAAAGTAAAAAAAAAAAGAAGAAAGAAAATAAACGGCGATTATTACTATTAAGTTATATTAACAATTTTATATATTTTTCTAATTTTAATTTTATTTATAGTATCGTTGAATTTGCTCACCGCGATGATATGAAATACGCTCTCAGCAAATATAATAATACTAAACTTAATGGTCAACGCGTTACTCTTGAAGAACCTGTAAGTATAAATAGCAATATTTTACCTAATATATTGTAATTATATATTGTAATTATTATATAATGCTTATGTATTATTTAAATTAATTTAATTAATTTTATGTTATATTTTATTGTAAAAATAGGGGCGCCGTAATAGATCAAGAAGAGACCGTTCTTATTCTCGTTCTCGTTCAAGATCACGCTCTCGATCACCCCGCCGTAGAAGTCGCCGTAGATCAACCAGTAGAAGTGTAAGCAACCGTCGTCGTTCACGATCAGCTTCACCAATGTCTCGTTCAGTATCTCGTTCCCGTTCAGCTTCACGCTCACCTTCACGCTTACCATCTCGTTCACCTTCTCGTTCAGTTTCACCTCCCCGCCATTCTTCATCATCCCGTCGCGATGATTCAAGATCAAGATCAAGATCTAGATCTCCTCGTCGTAGTCCATCTCCAGAAGAAGAAAATTATGACAAGGATGATAAATAAATATATATATATATATATATATTAATTTATAGGTAAAAATATATTTATGCGGGTATTATACATATATATATAATTTATATTACACACATATATATAATTTTTTTTTTATATTTATAAATATATATATTTTTACTTCGAATATTTATTATTATTAATATCTTTTTAAAAAAAACTAATGATGAAAAAGAAAAAAAAGAAAAAATCAAAAAAGAAACATATAATTAGATTAGGATGTTGCTTTTGTTTTTTGAATAAAAATTTTATAATAAAATTTGGTGGGGACTTTGAAAATAAAATGGGTTAAAAAAAATTAATTATTTTTTTTAATTTTATTTTTCTACTTCCTTTTCTTTATCTTTCATTTTTTCTTATTATATATATTATATCCATATTAATATTCTGTGCTACATATTTTCTAAATGATAAAAAAAATATATATTAAATTATACAACTATGATTATTGTATATGTCGTACTATGTTCATATTAAATTCTAATATATACTGAAAACATCTAAAAATACGATTTTATATAAAAGTCATCAACAAAACAAGTTTTTTAAACCAAAAGAAAATGGTAAATACCCCTAATATTTATTTATTTATTATTATCTATATAAGTATAGCTATATATCTATAAATAACGGAATGAAATTATACGTATCGTAATTGAATCTTTATTATACACATATGTACATATTTATATACTATATGTATTATTATTATTATTGTTATTATTATTAAACCTTTGTAAAATCAACATTAAATGAATATATCTATAATATCTATAATAAATTTCATTTGACGATAGAATTTCAAGGAACTGGCATATGCATTAATTTATAATGATTAGTCCAGGCCTGATTGCACAGATGATCCTAAAACAGAAATTAGGTAATTATTATTTATTATTTATTATTATTTTTCTGAGTTAACCATAATTATTAATGGCTTGATTTTTCTATTTTTCTTTCTTTTTTCTTTTTTTCTTCCTTTTCTTCATTAGTATTTTTTTTTATGACTCGATGATCAAGTGCTTGATACTTCTTTTAAAATATGTTGGATGCTTCATCATTTTCTTTGGTTTGATTCATGATCAAAACAAAATTTTTGTAAAAGCGGATGGGCTCTTGGATATTTTGGTACGTACCTTAAAAATTAACAAATAATTAATATACATTTAATTAATTTTAGTATGGATTATTAATATCTTTATCTTTTATTATTATTGTTATTATATAGAAAACAGCTGACAATAATCCAACCGATTCAAAGCACCATCATACTAGATCAAATATTAAAAGCTCTGGTAGCTTAACAATATTATCAACAGATATCACTAAATCTTCTTCAAGCATTAAATCACATACTAAATCAATAAAAATTTCTGATTCTGATCCAAATACATCCAATATTGAGCCAACAGGTACTAAAAAATCAATTACTACTACTACTTCATCTTTAAAGCCTTCAGAAAGCTGTATTGATAGATTACTCGGATGCCTTATTCAAACACCATCATCATCACCTCATAAAAAATCCTCTTCCTCATCAACAACGTTATCAAATACACGCTCTTCTTTAACAGAATCTAAAAGTAAAACGAATTCAAAAGAAACGAAAACATCTACATTTACGCCTACACCTACATCAGCACCAATAACTTCACGTTCGTATTCATCATCAAAACATACATCTTCATCATGTGATGATTTATTAGGTGTTGGATGTTTGATTTCAACTGGATCCTACACAGTAAATTCTGATACGTCAAGTACGAAACATAGTAAAACTACAACTAGTAAACCTACAGGTTCAAAATCAATTTCTACCTTTTCATCATTATCCATCAGTAAATCAAAACCAACAAAGTCCATTACTACTACTACTACTACTACCACTACTACAGCTACTACCACTACTATATCGCCATCATTACCGTCATCGTCTTACACAGCTGAGTGTTCTAATGGATTGTTGGGATGTATTATTTCCTCATCTACAACAACTAAAACTAAAAGTAAGCATTCATCTATTTCCATGTCGTTATCTCTATCGGTTACAACAACTTTTAGTCCAACATCTACTTCAACATCCACTTCAACATCCACTTCAACATCCACTTCAACATCCACTTCAACATCCACTTCAACATTCACTTCAACTTCTATTTCAGTTTCTACTAGCATTTCTACTACATCAAGCTCAACTTGTAAAGATGGGTTATTATTTAAATGTCCTACAACAACTATTTCAAAAAGTGTATCCATCCCAACAAGTAGTCGCAGTATTAGTACCACAGCCACTTCAGATTCTACTTTTACAGCCTCATCTACCTCTAATTCATTTGATTTTACTACAACTGTTACATCATTATCGTCAACTATCTCTACTAGTACTACTGGAACACAAAGTAATGGAGCTAGCCTTAGTGAAACTGTTACACCTACATCGACATCTTCCTATACTGGGACATTTTTAACTAGTTCGGTAGGTACGATAAGTACAACGTCGTCTTCTAATATAATCAGTCACCAGCCCACATCCACAACCACATCCACATCCACATCCACATCCACATCCACATCCACATCCACATCCACATCCACATCCACATCCACAACAACGGAAACAACAACAGAAAAAACGACAACTGAAGAAACATCATCCTCTTATAAATATCAAACTTATAGTTGGTTAACTGAATCTTTTTCATTCGATACTTCTTCGCCTTCATCTACCATTACCGCTACTACGGAAACTACAACTGAACCAACCGGAAAACCATCGACATCAGGGAGGGATACTACTACTAGTTCCATTAAAGAAACAAGTTCAAGTTCAAGCTCCACCCCAACTTCAACTTCAACTTCTACTCCTACCCCTACCCCTCCTAAAAATATTCCTCAGTTTATTGCACCAAATACTGGAATAATAATTCCTAGTAAGTTGAAAAATTAATAGTATATATGTATATATATTAAATATATAAGCAATATTGATAAAAAAAACCTCATTTATTATTTTTATTAACTTTATTTTTATTTTATTTTATATATATTTATTTTAAAAAATAGGTACAAGTGACATAGTTCATTTAAAATTCAAATATTTATCTTATCGTAAAATGGTTGAAGATTATATTTTGACAGCTCAGTTTGTTCAAGCTTTACCACCGGTGATCAGTAAAGCTCTTGGTATTGATGTAAATGACGTTATTGTAGTTACGATTTCAAGTGCATCCTCAAAACAAAAACGTGATAATATTTTAATGCGTCGCGATGATACAGGTGTGATTGTCGCAATGGCTGTTCCAAGTGAAAATGTTCCTCATTTAAGCCAGTTGATTCAAAATACATCGAGCCCTTTATATACTTCCAATTCAAATGGTATTTCTAATTTAATTGATAACAGTTATCCTATTTCACCAGGTAATTATAATAATGATAGTAACATATATAATTACTATTTGTTTATTTTATTAATATATTTTTTTATTTACATTTATTTTTTATGTGATTAGATCCACTTGTACCAAATGATCCTAATGGAACTCAGCCATCTGAAAATCAAGGTGGTGATAATTCAAATCAACAAGGGTCATCATCAAGTATATCTAGAGAAGCTATCATAGGTATTGGGGTATCATTAGGTGTAGTGGTTTATGCAGCAGCAACGGTTATAGCTGTTGGGTACCATCGTCGTCGTCGTCGTGAAAAAAAGGAACAAGAAGAAGCACAGCAAAGGGCTGCAAATATGGAAATAAGTGCACCAATTATAGTAGAGAATTCTTTTAGAGGATCTTTGGTTAATCGCCACCATTATTATTATTCAGGTGAAAATGGTGGTCCTAATATTAATAATAATAATAATTATCATCTTCATTATAGAAACTAAAAAACTCTTTTTTTATTTTCTTTCTTCTTCATTCTTATAATTATCTTTATGTATGTATTTTTAGATTCTCATTATTAACCATTATTATTATAATAATAAATTAATATTAAAAAAGAATTATTATTCTAAAAATTAAAATTAATTTATGATCTTGTCAAATATGGATAGTTCATAAACTTTAAATTAATCTTAAACATCTACCCAAAAAAGAAAAGAAGACCCGGAGTTTCAATATTAAAAAAGTTAATTTTTTTTGCTGGAAAAAAAAACTCCCACTTCTTTTTTCTTTCCCTTACTTTTTTTTATTAATATTAATACTTAAAATATGACAACACCTGTTTGGCTAGACTGTGATCCTGTAATACATAAAATAAATTATAATATATAAATGATTAAAAAACAATAATGGCAATAGAGAAAATGTATATTTTAAGTTTATTAAATCATATATATATAAACTATAATGGATAATAGGGACATGACGATGCTTTTGCCATTTTATTTGCTGGTATATAAATAATACATATATACGAAACGAGTATTTTATAATATGCATAAATATAAATATTGATAGTATACAATATTTATTATTTTTATTATGAATTTTTTTTTTATTATTATTATTATTGATATTTTTCTCTTTCTTTTTCTTTTTCTTTTTCTTTTTCTTTTTATAAGGGTATCAGCCAAGTTTAAAGTTATTAGGTATATCAACCGTAGGTGGGAACCAGGAGCATGAAAAGGTTGTCCGCAACGCTTCCAAAGTATTAAAAGTATCAGGATTGGATCATTTGCGTGTTTATCCAGGCCAAGACAAAGTAATAGATAATATGTATATATAATAACTATCAATAAAAGAAGGAAAAAGAAAAAGAAAAAGTAAAATGAATATTGTATGTACCAATTCGCTCTCTCTCTCTCTCTCTCTCTCTATATATATATATATATATATATATATATATATTATGTAGCCATTACTTCAAAAATTATTAGTATGCCCAGAAATACATGGAGATAGTGGATTGGATACACCTATTAATCAAAGTAATGTGTTAGATACTTATTATGCACCTGAATTAATAGTTAGAGATCAAAAAGCTGTCATTCATTTAGCCCAACTTTTATCTACTTTGGATGAGCCTATTCATTTAATTGCTACAGGTCCATTAACCAATTATGCTTTATTATTAACTTTATATCCTGAACTGCATTCTAAAATTAAACGTATTATATTTATGGGTGGTAGTATTGGTGTCGGTAATATTTCTCCTGCTGCTGAATTTAATATTTTGGTTGGTAAATATATAATGTATAAGATGGTAAAAATTTATTTATTTATTTTTTAATCTGATTTATCTTTTTATCTTTTTATTTTTATTTTTATAAAAGTATAGATAGTGAAGCAGCCTCTATAGTCATTCAATCAGGTGTTCCAATAACGATGGTTCCTTTAGAAGTAACACATAAAGCCATTATTACTGACCAAGTCATGTCATTAATTTCTACGAGATTAAATCATTCTCCTTTTTCAACTTTAATGATTGATTTATTATCCTTTTTTAAATTAACATACGAGCAAGTATTTGGGTTTAAATATGGCCCTCCTTTACATGATCCTTGTGCTGTTGCTTTTTTGGTGGCACCTCATTTATTTACAATTCAATCTATGCATGTAGATGTGATTACCTCAGATAGTTTATGCAAAGGAAGAACGGTAACATAAATACATAAAAGAAATGGATAAAAATGTAGATTTTATTATTTTATTATTACTGTTGTTATTACTGTTTTAAGTAACTCTATTTTTTTTAAAAATATTATTATAGGTTTGTGATATATATAATCTTTCTAAGGGACCTAAAATAGACGTTGCTATAGATATAGATGTTGATGCATTTGTGGATATGCTATTGGATACTTTAGAAAGAGCAAATCAATATTCACCATTAAATAAAAAATAGTGGTCTCTTTTTTATTATTATTATTTTTAATAAATTGTGATGAAGTAATGAAATGAAACAAAATGAATAGTTTATATACATAGATCTTTATACTATTTCATTTATAGTCAGTTATTTAAAATGATATTTTTATCGTTGTTTATACCCTTCGATTTAGCAATAATAATATTATTAAATGCTGTTTTGCCCATGTATTACTTTAATGATGGTTTAATAAGGGATAATGGAATAGTAGCAGTTTTATTATTATTATTATTATTACTATTAAATAAGTTCTACTCTCTTTTTCTTTCTTTTTTTTAAAATAAATAAATAAATGGTTATCTGTCTTCTATTTTTTTAGCATGTGTTTTTTGTATATTTTTTTATGGCAATTATTGATCACTTTATTATATAGTTAATAAATATATTATATATAATAATAAATAAAAAAAAAGGGAAAAACAAGTTACGTGAAAAAGTGAAAGGCAAAAATATAAAAAAATGAAATAAGATTAGTGAGAATAAAAAATAGTAATAATTAAACGAAAGAATAGGATAAAATAAAAAAATATTATTTTTACTACTAATGATATTGATAATAAAAATAAAATATAAAAATAAATAGAGTTCATTGTTGTTTCTTTTTTTTTAATGGGTAATAGTAGAAAAGGAAGTATTTGGAATGGTAGGAGTAGAAGGAGAATGAGACCAGGCATGTTGAAGTTGTTTTAATTCCTTTGTAAAATCAGGACTAGGCAAAGCTGCTGTTTGCCAATCAGTTTCCAAAAAACTGCTAACTCGACCATGAACCTGATTTTCCAATTTCATTAATTCTGCAATGAAACCAATATTAGGTGACATATTAGGTCTTGCTTTGATGATATGGCGGTATGATCTTTTCAAGGTCCATTTTTCACAGGTGACTAAATAAGCTAAAATTGCTGTGACAGATCTTGATTTACCTGCTTTACAATGTACATAAATAGCTTCATGATTCTTTTTTGCTTCCTCTATAAATTAATAAATAATAAAAGTAAAATAAAATAGAATAAATATATACAGTCGTTAATGTTAATCCTATATATATCCCTATCTTTTCTTTATATATATACCCCTATATATCTCTATTTTTATTTTTTTTATTACTTACCAATGAATCCTACAGCTTCCATAATAATATGATCAATGTTTTTCATTTCCACCGTGTCCTGCGCGGCGATTTTACGATAAAGTAAATTATGTTGATATTCCAATAGAGCATGATCATGGCATTCTTCCGCCATATTTAAAATACGTCGAATAGGTCTTGTTAATAGTTGTTCAGCTTGATCTTTTGTTTCAATTTCTGGACCAACATATAAAAAGTTTGGAATGATTTCAGAAATAATGAATTCAAAATCAGAATCTGTTCTTGGTGATGTGTCTGTTGTCATTTGTCCAAATACTTCATCTTCATCTTCATCTATTTCTTCTTCTAAAACTTGTGATAGTTGGTGTATTGTTGTATCAGGTGTATTGTTTATTAATGATGATGATGATGATGATGTAATTGTAGGCGCTGTTGCTGATGTAATGGAAATGTTAGTGATGTTTGGTGTATTAAATGATGATGATAAAGGTGATAATGGTAATGAAGTGGATGAAGATGCTGTTGTATTTAAATATGAATTAGTTGATGATAATGAAGTAGATGATGATGGTATAGATAATGTAGATGATGATAATAATGTAGTATTATATTTATTTTGTTGCTGTTGATTACTGTTATTATTCTTCAAGATGCCAAGTTTTTCATTTTTGCTACTATCACTATTATTATTATGATTTTGATTATGATTATGATTATTATTGTTCATTTTTGAAAAAGTGGATTTAATAGTAGGTGTAGGAGGAGGAAGCATACCAGATGACGATGACGATAGTGAATTATTCAATTGAAGAGAAGCCAGCTGTTGCTGCGATTTTCTACTAGCTCTTCTTGCAAGAGCATGAGCATTGTTTTCTCTAGCTGCTTGAGTATCTAAACTAAATAAACTAGTTTGTTGTAATACTTTAGATCCATCCCCTACTGTATAGCTTAGTGATCTTCTTGGAAATACATTCTTTTTATTTTGAGACGATGATGAACCACTGGTACGATTGTCAGTAGAAGTAGAAGTTGATATAGTTAAAGGTTGTTTATTTTTCTTTTTTTTATTAAAACCGTGGGCAGATAATGATGCCGATGCAGTTGTTAGTGAGGAGGAGGAGCCATTTTCATAATGATTTATTCCATGACAAGTTCCTTCTAACCACTTTTCCTGTTGTTGTTGAATAAAGCCTTGGAATCCATTTTTCAAATAATGTACACGATCCGTTGTTCCTTTTGTTGCTTTACAAAGTACATTCAGTAATGTCCATGCTTGGGTTACTTTGTGATTTTCATCCATAACATCATCATATACTATCCAAATAGTTTCCATTTTCTTTTTTTCATCCTTAACCTCATTATTTTTTTGTTCTTGTTGTAGTTGTAATTGAGCCTTTTGTTGTAATACAGATGAATTAGTGGAGGTGGATTCATTAGAAGTCATTGGGGTTATTGGACAAGTCATCATGATGGAGGAAGGAGAAGAAGATAAAAGTGTTTCATCAGAAGAAGAGGAAGAGTTTGTATTGGACGAGGACGTCGAATTAGTAGATGATGAAGAAGGATCATTATCATTATCATTATCATTGTTTGTTGCTGCTGTACTGGAGGATAAGGATTGTTTATAATAAAGATATTGATCTCTACCTTCAGCTGTTGTAATAAAATTTTCAAGGTGAAAGTTAGAAACCGTCCCACGCTGATAACGTTTGATTAATAAAGAGGGGAGATTCACATTTAAAGAACTATGAATTCGTTGTTTTTGATAATCCACCAAATTTCTAACATCAATTAAAATAAGGTGGTGATCTTGATCATTTTCTAGCATGTGTTGCAATTCGATAGCATCTAAAGGTGAATGATGGTATTCTTCAGTTTGTTGTTGTTGAAGTGTAGAAGAAGAGGAAGTGGAGTGTGCACGAATTAGCGTTTTCTTTGGAGGTGATACTATTTGATGACTAATAGAACGTTGAGGAATCACTAGAGTAGGTACAGGTGGTATCATTTTAGGTGGAGGTGAATGATCACGATTATCTATATTAGAGGAAGAGGAAGAAGAGGAAGAAGAAGAAAAAGAACGCTGAGCTAAAAAGAGATCCAGCTTTTTCACTTGAGACGCGTCCAGTAAAAGATCGTTTAAAGAAATAGTGCTTTTTATATCTTTTGCTTTTTTATGCCCGAAAGTAAAAGAGTGACGTTGTTGCTGATGATAATCCATTGTATTATTTTGTTTTTCTTGGTTATTTTCTTCATTATTTTCAACTTTTTCTTCTTCTTTTGAATCCAGAGAGTTTAATAAAGTTGCAATTTTTTTACGTTCAATAGGTTGAATAGTATGTCTTTTTTTAATTAAAATATCTTCAAAGATAAGAGAGGGGCGAGACTGAAGTGCCTTTTTTTGTGGATGGATGGAAGTAGAGTCGGCTGATATGGGTGTATCAAGTGGTACTTTTATATTACTATCCAAGTTGATATTAGGTAAGGAAGCTGAGTGACGAGGTAACTTATCATTAACATAATCCGTTGTAATCAAAGTTGCTTTAGACTTTGTTCTTCTTGTAAATGAGATTGGCAATTTACGAAGTAAAGTATCCGCTAAACTTGTTTTTTTGGTAGTACTAGCCTCTTCTATTCTTTTTGGTTTACGATAACGATCAAATATCATTCAGAATAAATAAATATAAATCAATTTAAATAAATATATAAAAAAAAGGTAGAAATCAAAAAATTATTGAAAAAATTATTAGTAAATCACTTGATATAATTGTTGTTGTTAATATATTAAAAAGAAAGGAATGAGTTAAAGAAGAGTAAAATAATAAAATATAACAAAAAGAAAATATTAAAAAAAAGGAGTGAATAGGTTAAGGGGATGAGTAATAATATATTTTATATATATAAAAATAAAGAGGGAAGAAAGAAAGAGAAAAAAAAAGAAAGAAAGCAACCGAAAAGGGAAGATTTATATAAGA